>VDFB02322900.1:0-40071 GCA_007258455.2 Sequoia sempervirens
CAAACTGAGTCAAATTTTCTCGAATTTTGACATTGTACGCTTCATGGGTATAGGAGGTCATTCCACCCTTGATGTCTTATGAGCATCGACCCACAGTTTTGGAGAGACTTGATGATTTATCTGAGTTGCGCCAAGAGCACCTGTGGGAGATCGTCTTATGGTACGTCACGTCTATGTCTGTCATTTAGACACATCTGGCTATGATGATGACACTGTGTGAGCAAAGAAATAGTGAGACTTCATCATCCCACCTTCCCACTAACAAGGTGACAGTGACATTAGAGGATGTATGGAAGATTTTGCATTTGTCGATACATGGTGAACATGTGATTTATAATGTCAACGTTGGATACGATGCCTGTCACGAGGTGATGGAGATGGAGTCCATTGTTCTAGTCACTTCGTAGATTGACCTTGAGGCATACAGAGGTCGCGTGCCCACATTCTAATTGATTATTGCAGCCATCATTTCCGGTTGGGTCACTCTTGACCGATGGAGCAAAGGATTCAACCCAGGATGGGGCTTAGCATGGCACAAGATGCTCCATAGGACATTATTTGCATGGGGGCCAGTGATGCTAGCCTCATTGTATCATGATGTGCATGACTTTATCAACTGTGACGGTAGAGATATTGGAAGAGGGGTTACCTTGCTTCACATTTGGGTGTGGGAGCATATTGTTGTGCTCTGACCATTTGTGTAGATGGCTAATGTTGAGCCAGATGATCCTGTGGTTTGGAAATACGGAGGCACCATTACCTTATAGTACATAGGGTAGCTTTGGCTTCTGTACTAGTGGCAGGTGTTGGATGATATGACAATGTTTAGATGGCGGCCTTGGCTATAGATGCTAGCATGGTACAACGATGTGTAGTAGTTGTTCTTTGCCAAACAAACCCAGTACATGTAGGTTCGGGAGAACACTATCATAGAGAGATATCTACCAGAAAAGGTAGACGACAGTTCGATGAGCAATAGGATAGGCCAGATGATTCCTACAGAGCCATATTTGTGAGATCAGCTCGAGAGGTTCCCACATGGGGACCCACTATCCCAGCTCCAGAGGTGGTCGAGGGTTTTCAACAATTGGTGGCACATCCATGGGATTACGACCAGGGTTAGGCAGTCGCACAGACGACACCTACTTACAATGCATGGTTTACACCCCCTCGCAGATTGACAAATCCAACAAGTGCTACTCCATGACAGAGACCCAGAGGGAGGGAAGCAGGCAGGTGCAGAGGCATGGGATAGGATGGCCAAGATGGCCAAGATGGGAAGATTCTCGAGGCTCCACCAGTAGGACAATAGCCTCCACAATAGCCTCCTGCTTAGCAGCAACCAGTTCAATGGCAGGAAAGACAACAATTGGCAGGACAACAGCAAGTAGTGCAACCACCACCACCTGATCCCTGAGACATATGGATTCAATAGCTGCAACAACAGGTGCAGGTTCTCACAGGTGAGCCGGATCAGGCCTGCAAACAAATTTTGGTGATCACTATTGAATGGGATCAGGCCAGACAATAGGTTTTGGCCATTACAGTAGAGAGAGATTAGGCACGACAGTAGGTATAGGTTGTGACTGCCGAGAAAGATCAGGAGATCGACCGTCACCATCAGATGGAGGCAATGACAACAACTACATAGGGCAAGATTGTATCTGCCAGGCTATATAGAGAGGCGGTGACCAAGGCATCCTATTATAGGATGCACTATCATGGAGATGTTCCAACGCCCCTTAGATAGCCTGACTACTCACAGAGGAGTGATGCACAGCCCAAGGTTGAGGATTAGCTAGAGAGACAGGTCGAAGAGGGGAGCATCCACCAGGGCTAGCTCGAGTGCACAAACACTTTTTTGATTCTTTTGCCCCATTCTTTGATACAGATATACATTCATTGGCTCCTTTTTGATAGCCTCGTGGATATTGTATTTATGATCGATATACATACATTGATCCAGATATTGTACCATGACATTTATTTTTTGATATATATGATATGGATACGAATTCGATATGATGTGTTCATCTTATTTCATGCTTACATGTATGGATGCATTTGATATGAGATGTGACATGCTTATATTTTAACATGTATGTATGCACTTTATTTATGTATGTGATATGTGATATGCGATGATACATGAGATGTAATGGATGCAATGTTATATTCTTTTTCATGATCTTTTCATGATATGCCATTTGATGGATGGATATGATATGATTATGCTATGCTTATGCAAATGATATGGATGCATTTCCTTTCATGTATTTTCTTATTCAGTTTATGATGGGATGTATGCATATGGATGTATGAATGGATAATGCAGATGTTGATGCTTATGATATGATAATGTGATGCATGTTTATGATATGTGATGCAACGATTTGAGATGTTTAGAATAACAAATCTATATTATTCATCACAACTTAAATGATAATGATGATGTAGTATGTATGATGTGATATGCAATGATTATGTTGATGATTTTTGGATGTAGGATGGATGCATTGATGATGTTTTTGTTGATTGTCATGATACCGGGTTAGTGCAGAAAGAAGATAGAAGAAACAAGAATGATCGACCATTGATTGTGATGATTGCTTCAAAAGATACGACAAGTCTATGATCCACCAAGACTTTATTAGAGATGGTGATGAGAAATGCATGATGAGGATGAATGCAGGATGATTTCTCATTTCTCGGGATTGGTATTTTTTGTTGTTCCTTATTGGTTGATATGACACATAGACACGATGCATCAAGGTATTAATAACCAAGACGACGTATCTAGTGTAATGGACTTTGACTTGGAAAACAGATAGGATAGTTCTTGTTCACACCTTGACATACGAAAACCTCATTGGAATGTAAGTTAGGAGCTTAGAATATATTGGACCAAAGCAAACACAATAGTCAACAACGTACTCCAAACAACTTCCCTACACACAACTAAGCAAGTATATGCCAAAATGATTTTACAAGAGTATCCACAAGCACAAAAAACAAAAGATAATGATTGATGCCCCATTCCTTTCTCTCTATATCATTTTAGATAGAAATCATTGAGAGGTCCTTGGAATGGGTCATTAAATAAATCATAAGAAAATATCAGAGACAAATAGTCAGTGTTATCTATATCTCCTACCAGTTTAACTTAGCTAAGGTGATTTTTGATACTTACGTCCATCGTAGGAAGGATACATCTTAGGACATGTTGATCAAATGGTTGTTTGATGTTAGGATGATGACAAGCTAATGATAAGTCGTTGATACAAACTCCACTGACGCATTTACCTATGATCTAAACTTTAGATTTTCACACTTAGGTTTGTACTTTACGACTTGCGATACTTGTTTTCTATTTGTTTTTCCAAAGGTTGAAGATGACGGTTGATTTATTATGGGTGAAGGTTATTGCGGGTGAAAGTGAGATGGGATGGGTGGTTTTGGATTTTCTAGAATATTTCAATGTTTTTGGTATTTTGAAAATGTTTTGAGGTTGTTTTTGGTCTTTTTGAACGTTAATGCGAATGTTTTTGTGTTTTCGGTTATTTGAGGTTTTTTAGGGTTTTTCGAGGATATTTTAGGTTGATTAGGTTGTTTTGAATGTTTTCTAAGTGTTTTTGTATTTTATGAGTTTTCAAATGTTTTTGGGGTTTTCCGATATTTGAATGTTTAGGGGTTTTCCGATATCTTACAAATGTTTAAGGTTTTTTTGATCTTTTTGAATGTTTTTGGATTTTCTAAGTTTCAACCAAGAACCTAACTTAAAAGACCTATCCTAGGCACCTCGAGGGTTGATCAAAGATAAGCCTTGCCTACGTTATACACGCAGAGACCACGTAGTTTGACTAACTTGACTTATTAAAAGATGAAGATATGAACAGTTAAGAGATGCCAATTTATTATAACGGAATCATAAAGGACTAACCTAGGGTGTCTTAGGGGCACATCAATGATGTCCTTACCTACGTTCAAGCTTAGAGATGATGTAGTTCGACAATAGGGTACTATTTTTGGATTTTTTGATGTTCGACCTTTTTATGGTTTTTGATGTGATTTGGATGTTTTGGATTTTTCCTTTGCAATTTTCTGAATGTTTTTGGATTTTAGTTGTACATGATTTGGATGTTTTTGGATTTTTTGATGAACATTTTACAAATTTTTTTGGGATTTTTCAGATAAGACTTTATGACTTTTTTTGTGATTTTCTGATAGCCATTAAGATATACAAGAGCCAGCTATGATCCATAATGAATTTCCCCTAGTGAGACATGCGATAGACTACCTTGATATAGGCAAGACAAATTGACCTTTGGAATATGCCAAGTAGTACTAAAGGGATTACGATACTTTACAACATCAAGCTATGAAAAGGATGCGGATAGGCGATGGATGAATAAATAGGATGAAGGATACGATGAATGGTGATGCAAAGAATGATAGGATAACGAGCCAAAGAATAGATGGAGGTGGTTTTATTTGCGTGAGGTGCCTATTTTCTAGGTTTTCACCAAGGTACTTGCTCAAAGCGCCACCAAAGTGGTTTTCACTAGAGGATGATTGTTCTTCTTTACTTTTTCAATCCTTTTTCTCATTGTTTTAGTTTTTGATCATTTTTTTATTTTTTTGTATTTTTAGATTTACACCCTTCAAGCCTAGGTATAATTTTTTTTAAGATGCAAGCTATTAGTTGGCTCCTACCAAGGGTTCACCTTCAAGCATTGACAATTGGTATGCTCTTGATCCATAGTTTGTTGTGATAACAAAGGGACCTAACCAGTTAGGCTCAAACTTCCCTTTGTTGTCCTGATCTGGAAGGTTCTTCTGATTCTACTTTAGGACAAGATCCCCTACCTAGAAAGACCGACATTTGATCCTCTTGTTATAGCTTTATTTAATGGTTTGATATACTTGCAAGGATTATGTGTGCATCAAGACAACGCTATCCAAGAATTCCAGTCAATGAGATACTAGTATTTTCACTAGGTTCCGCAAAGGATATTCACAATGATGATCAACTCAAATAGAAGGATAGCTTTTTGATCCATAGACTAGGGAGAAAGGTTGCACCTGATGGTGTGTACATACTGGTTTGATAATCCCAAAGAGTGGGATTTAGTTGCAGATGCCAGTCACGGCCAACTTCATTGACCATTTTATTTAGGATTTTTAGAATGGTCTTGTTTGTAGCCTCAACTTGACTGTTTCCCTGGGGATAATATGGGGTAGATAATCAGTGTTGGATGTTGAATCTATGACATAAATATTTCACAAATCTTGATTCTTAAAGGGGGTTCCATTATCTGAGATGAGGGTCTGTGGAACACCATAACGCAGATTAGGTAGTTTAGGATAAACTTAGAAATTTTCTTCCTCATTATGTAAGTCATATGAATGGCTTCAACCCACTTGGTAAAGTACTTAGTGGCTATTATGATAAACTTCTAGCCATTGGATGAGGTTGGAGTGATTTTTCCTATGAGGTCAAGTCCCCACTGTGAAAAAGGCCAAGATGTGATCATTAGTTGCAATTCTTGAGCTGGAGCATGAATTAGATCTCCATGTTGTTGGCACTGGACACACTTCTGCACATACTAATGAGCTTCCCTTTCCATGGTTGGCCAATAGTACCCCATCCTCAATAGTTTCTTAGCTAAATTCATGCCACTAGAATGAGAACCGCATATGCCATTGTGAACTTTTGTTAAAGTAGTTAAGGCTTCCTCTTGGTTAAGACATCATAGTAATGTCCCTTCGATACTTCGGCGGTAAAGGGTATCACCGAGGATCACAAATCGAGATGCCTTCTTAACAAAGGTATTTTTAAGGTTCAAGGTGATATTGGATGGGATGATTCCTCTACTAAGGTAGGTAAATATGTCATGATAACATGGGGATCCAGGACCAACAATGACACAAGTGAATTCAAATTCATGGATTTTGAATGTTGGTACGAGAAGTTGTTCTACCAAGAATTCACACTGCAAGACATTTGTTGGCATGTCTAATAATGATCCAATTGTTTCCATTACATCTATTGCTCTATTGTTCATGCAAGGAATATTCTCAAAAGTTATGTCAATGAAAAGGTCCTTGAGATTCTCCACCATCTTTAGTTTGATAATCACCATTGACTTGGTTGATAACCATTTGTGAGTCTCCATAGACTTTCATCTCTTGTATTTTCCACTGAATCACTATCCTGAGACCTGCGATTAGGGATTCATACTCAACAATGTTGTTAGTACAAGGGAAAAATAGTCGGTATGAATTTGGAATGCAATCACCTTGAGGGGTGATGAAAAGAATACCTGCTCCTAATCCATGTTGGGTGAACGATCCATTAAAATACATCTTCCACTGAGTTGTGAGATTGATAAGGAACATTGATTCATCAGGGAACTCAGATATTAGAGGGTTCTTAGCATAGATAGGTGCTTCTACTAGTTGGTTTGCGATCACTTGTTGTTTAATTTCCTTGAGCTCTACATACTCTATGTCAAACTCTGTTAAGATCATCACCCATTTGGTCATTTTCCTTATGAGAGTTGATTTGGATAATAGGTATTTGAGTGGATCGATCTTTGCAATGAGCTTGATTTGATGGGACAACATGTAATGTTTGAAATTTTGTGAAGCAAAAACTACTACTAGGCATGCTTTCTCGATGGGTGAATAGTTCATTTCATAGCCCACCAAAGTCCTACTGATGTAGTAGATTGCTCTTTCCTTTCTATTTTCATCATGTTGTGCCAATAGAGCTCCTAGTGCCACTGATGTTGCTAAGATATACAAGATCAATGGTTTGTTCGGTATTGGTGGCATGAGCATTGGAGGTGTTAGTATATAGTCTTTGATTTATTGGAAAGCCTTATTGCACTTCTCGTCCCACTTTTAAGTTATTCCTTTATGGAGAAGATGCGAAAAGGGGTGGATTTTATCTAATAGCAATGTTATAAACCTCCTGATGGACTGCAATCTTCCTTGTAACCCTCTCATCTACTTCAGTGCTTGTGGTGGTTACATGTCTAGGATGGATTTTACCTTTGTTGGATCAATTTATATCCCTCTTTGCAAGACAATAAAGCCAAGAAGTTTCCCTAATGTAACCCCGAAGACACACACATTTGGATTCAATCATACCAGATACTCTTCAAGTCTATCGAAGATGGGTCCTAAGACTCCTATGTGCTCGCTTCTTTTCTTTTATTTTTCCAAAATATCATCCACACAATCTTCAACTATTTTTTGGATCATGTCATGAAGGATGAGGGTCATTGCTCTTTGATAGGTTGCTCCTACATTCTTTAACCTTAATGGCATTACGTTCCAACAATAGGTTCCCCATGGACAAGTGAATGCAGTTTTGTGTTGATCCTCCTTGGCGATCATGATCTGATTGTAGCCTAAAAATCCATCCATGAGCAATAGAATTTCATGCCCAATTGTTAAGTCCACAATGAGGTCAATGCTAGGAAGAGGGAAATCATCCTTCAAACATGCTTTGTTTAAGTCTCTAAAATAAGTGCAGATTATGATGCTCCTAGTGAGTTTTGAGACTGGTACCAGGTTTGAAACCCACTCAGGATAGTCTATCAGTCAGATGAATCCAAAGTCAAGAAGCTTTTGTAACTCTAGTTTCACCAAGAGTTCTATCTAAGGGTACATCTTCCTTAATTTCTGCTTGACTAGCTTGGCTTCAAGATAGATTGCTAAATGATGCACCACTACTTTTGGATCAAGGCTTGGAATATTCATGTATGACCATGCAAATTTAGCTCTTCGCTCTTTCAGGAACGCTGCTAAATTTTTCTATTCTTCATCTAGTAGGGATTCGGCATAGAAAGTGATCTTAGGCACTTCTTTTGTTCCCACATTGATTGGAGTGGCCTTCTCTGCTAGCACTATTGACTTCTCTAAATGCATTGCACTAAGGGGGAGATTGAATCCCTCATCCTTGAGCACCTCAGAGAGGTTTTCACCTTTGGATGTGTCCTTTGTTTTTACTATTTTAGGATCAGAGAGTGTCATAGTGTGGTTTTCACTCAAAGATCTGCATGTTAGTTGCATTTCATCAATTTTGCAACTGAAGGATTCAATTGTTTCCCCATAGTACGCCCCTGTGTCGAGCTCTATGTCAAAACTTGCTTTGTGATCTGCCCATGGCAATTTGTCACGGAGTCCCATGAATTATGAGACTGCTTCATCGTTTTCGAATAAATCAAGAATTGGTGGTCCTTGTTGGTCCATGTTGATGAGTTGTGGGTAGACTAGGCATATTGCAGTTGGTTGGTTGCTCGAAGTGAAGGATGTTATGGATATCATGAAGAGGGATTTATTCTCAAATAGGTCAGCAACATCAAGGTGGAAGTCATCTAAAGTCATATCACGTGATGTAGGTAACCAAGAGGAAGCCTCAGCTCCACTAGTACAAAAACAACAATAAACTACTAAAAATTGCTTATAAATGACTACAGTTGGTCACGTGACCACTAGTAGTTTATTTCCAGTCATATATAACGCGACAAAATTGATGACTAAACCATTTTTAGTCATTTATTGGTTGTTTTGATTGATCGATTTGGTAGTATATTTAGTCATTCATTGTTACGAATTGGTCACTTATTTAGTCACTTTTTTTCCACTAATATATTTATTCGTTGATTTAGTCATTGATTGCTGCTATCTGGTCACTTATTTAGTCATCTTTTATTCACTAATATATTTAACTGGTCACTTATTTAGTTATTGATTTAGTCATTGATTGTTGTAATCTGGTCACTTATTTAGTCATTTTTTTATTCACTGATATATTTAGTCATTGATTGTTGTTAACTGGTCACTTATTTAGTCATTTTTATCCACTGATTTTTGTGCATTGGTAATGTATTTAGTCATTTTTATTCACTTATTTCACTGGTCATATATCTAGTCATTTTTATTCACTATTCATTGATTTATGTCAATTGGTAGTATATTTATTCAATTTAATTATTAATTGATGTCAATTAGTAGTATATTTAGTCATTTTAATTGACTGATATTTGAGGATTTAAGCATAAAACACAAAAATACACATCAATCATCAATTGCAAACAATAAGACAACCATTGAGAAGGCAAAATTTGTGAACTTTATTAATAAAAGAAAGGTGTTCTAGTTACAACTTACAAATAGAGTATTACAATTGTTATTTTCAATCACAAGACTGAAAATCTGAGTTACAATATTGCAAAGAAATGACTGCAAGAAAGAAACTTCTCCAAAAGACTTTTGCAATGATGGAAACACATGCTTGAAGCTCTTTAGTGCGAGCACATGCCTCTTTCATCTCTTAAAACTTCTATAGTGTGGGCAATCTTCCTAGAGTAAGTTGTAACATGTAGAATCCAAGGAGAGTGTTGATCGTGTCCCATATATGAAGCTCTCTCCTTCAACATAGTCAACAATAATCCATCTAGAATATTTCCTCCTTTATATGCAACGTGCCATCTAATATGAGCAATAGGGTGTTGCCTTTTCTGCCATGAATGAAGTCGTGCCTCAATACAACCAACAAAATTAATATTAGTCTTAATTCAAAAAGAATAAAAGTGCATTGTATATTGCAAGTTTACAAAAGAAATTCCAAACACAATAGAAAGATAAATCAATTAAAAAATTGTAGCCTTGTCAACAAATTCCTTAAACAGAGTGTTCAACATAGGCTTGAAATATGCATATTGAACCCTTGATTTCATAACCTTGTTCAAAATTTAAGAAAGGTGATACGCTCAGATTATAGAATGAAGTTGACATATTATAAAATGAAGGCTATCAACACTAACCAAACTAGAACAATATTATCAACAAAAATTTCCTAGAAACCAAGCCCAAGAATGCCATCAGACTTGGACAACAAAAATGTCAACCCTGGTTCATGTGTTGTCTCAGTAAAGACTTGCACCATTAAAGAATCCATTTATACATAAATTCAAAATTAAGTTGATGAGAAAAGATCTTTGATATCCAACTAGGAAGCCTTAGCATCCAAAAATTATTAACCTAATGTTTCACAACAAGTTTTCCAACTGTGACATCATCTTTACTTAAGAAACAAGATATTGATCCACTGCCCTATTGAATCTCACAGGATTCTCCTTCACAAACAAAAAATGATATATATTATTTTTTTACTAACTTCCTTAATATCCCCATGTAAGCAGACTAAACTAAGTGAGGATGAGGGTGTGATGTAGAGTACCATCTTCTTGGCATGTGCTTGACTTTGATGACTTGTATCTTGAATGAAAATAGCAAGCTAGATGCACTGTAAAATCATTCTTAATCATTGTTACAAAAATAACCACAAAATATTCTTTAATTAAAATAATCCTTCTAGATATTTTAGTTAATTTCCAAGAGAGCTGGTTTTTCTATCCAAATAGCCATCAATCTATTTACTATATATAATTTCTTAGAATTCAGAATTTGAATATAATGAAACTAACCATGATTACCAAAGATTTGACACCAAAATGTAGTGCAAAATGAATTTTTTGACAGAATGCCTCAAATAGATGTCATCTCATGGAATGAAATGATATGATTATAGAATGTGCACAAAATGGATTTTGCAAGGAAACTCTCAAAATTTGTGAATTAATGAAGCACTTTGGAACACCGACATTGTAAGCTTTGCTTTTGTTCTAGATGTATGCAATCATGCAGGTTTATTGGATGAGGGTTGCACATACTTCACACATCAGTAACCCTTATTTCATTACATATATAGGCGATCATTAGGTGTGCATGGTTGACCTTCGTGCCCATGTTGGCTATCTTGAGGACACCCTAAACATTATTACTGAGATGTTAGTTAAACCTTTGGTTCATGTGGATCATATATGAATATAGGCTAAGTATTCCAACAACATTGCTTTTTTAGTTGGATCCTAAAAATGTTACAACTTATGTTCTTCTCTAAAACATTTGTGCAAAAGCGGGCAAGTGTGGTGAGGTTCAAATAGTAAGGAGATTGATGAAAGATAGAGGAATTAAAAAGATACCTACATGTAGTTGGATTGAAGGGCATAAAATGATACATGTTTTTTTTGTAGGAGACATATCACATCCACAAACATGGGAGATCTATGCAAAATTGGAGAAAGTGGCTTGGAAAATGAAGGCAACAAGGTATTTCCAGATTCAAGACTTTTACTCAATGTTGTGGAATAGAAGAAAAAAGAATCATTTATCTGCCACCATAGTGAAAAGTTAGCAATTGCATTTGGCTTGTTAAACATGGCCCTTGGTACAACTATTAGAGTTGTTAAGAACATTCAAGTATGTTCTTATTTTCACACTACATCTAAATTCATCTCCAAGATTGTTGCAAGAGAAATTGTTCTGAGAGATGTGAACCATTTCCATCATTTTAAACAGGGACAATGTTCTTGTGGAGAATATTGGTGATGCTAAATGAAACAATCTAAAAAATAGGCTTACACTATAATAATGTGCACTACATCAAATATCTAGTAATAACGAAGGGACATCCATCAAAGCATAATAGCAGGGATTTTTTTTGTCATATGTTGTAGTTACAAGTTCCCTGCTAGACATACATGAAAATGTGGAAGCAATATACACAAGGAAAGCAAACTATTTCAAAAAAATGCCTCAAAGAAATGTGATATTTCTTTTTATAGTTTAACCGTGATACGTATTGTTTTGACATGATCCTTGTAGTGATGCAGGATGTTACCACTACATCACATTGTTATTGCTCGGCTCGGCCTTCGTAGTAATGCAAGATGTTACCGCTACACCGAATCATTATTGCTCAACATTTGCGGTAATGCAGGATGTTACCGCTACACTACACCGTGTCTTCTTGGCTCTTGTGGGGATGCAAGAGAATTATTTGAGTTACCGGCATACTGCACATTTATTGCTCGACCTTCACAATAATGCGAGATGTTACCGCTACATCGCATCGTGTCTTCTTGGCTTTTGTGGTATGGTGATATTATGAAACTTGTCACAATAGTCTTATGAAACTTGTCAATATTTATGGGAACCTTTTAAATTACATTCAGATCTATAAGGAAACTATCCTATAGGGGTGACAGTCCCAAGAAACATGGCAATGATTACACCAAAAAATAGTTAACTAGAAACTAATCATTTTCAATGCATAATGGAGAATATACAGAGAGTTAAGTCAGTAAGCAAACATCCTTGGAGAATTTTCATCAAAATTATGACAATCTAAGAGTTCGTAGTAGAAAATCATATACCCTCAAAGACCTAACAGTCATAATAGACCTAGTGATATCTTTCAGAGTCATAAGAACAAATTCATAAGAGAATAGATGCAAGAGCATTAAAGGACACTGAGATGGAAGGGTAGTTGGTAGAATTGAAGAATCATCCCTATAGTGAGAAGGTAGGGAGAACAAAGTAATTTACAGTCAAGAGCATCATGGCAATTTCTTATGTGACTATATTTGGGAAAGGAGAGAACTTGGTGACAACATTACCATCAAAACAATAAGGATACTCAAAACCCTACCAAACCCTAGGGCCTTTTTCATCACCTTGTAGAGATCTCAAACATGCATGAAAATATTTCACAAAGACTAAAATCATCTCTATTTTTTATGATCACAAAAAATAACAAAAAGTAACAAAAACTTAGATTTACAAGTGATGAAAAGAAGTACATGGAAAGTATATTATGTTGAATTTTTTTTAAAAAAAAACTTAACCATTAACTATTCAATACAATCTAACAAAATACAAATATACAATGAAATATTATGATTAACAAGATGATAATTTTAAAGGTTATCTTAAGGTAGACAAAAAAAAAATTGCAAGTGAAAAATAACACCCTTAGATTATTCTAAACAAATAACATTTTCATTTACATCATTTTCAAGCAACAATTTTTTAGATCTGTCTAGCTGTACAAAAATTAAATCAAATCTACAACAATCTCAAAGATCTGAAGGTTTAAAAATATGATACTTTTAGATCTATTATTGGGCATATCCTGCAAACTTCATCATAGAAGGATGGGTCATCACCTCATTTAGACCTGGATGTGGAATTGCCTTTGTTGCTTCCATAGAATCCAAAATAGGCCTAACAAATGCTGGAAGAAATAACCCTGTAAACACGCAAAAGGAAAAGCTAAATCAGTAGTAATTTACTAATTTTCATTCAACTTCTTTGTAATCATTTTAAGTACCTGATTCTATTGTACTTTAAAGATCTATAATATGAAGTTTAGCTATTCAAATAGCTTAAATAATTTTAAGTTATAAAACTAATAAATAGGCTTTAGAAATTCAAAAAAAATTCACTTCTAAAATTTTGAATATCTTTACTCTATCTATTTACCATTGTTAGAGAGTTGCAAACTATGAATTGTCCTTTATCTTATAGGACTGAGAAAGGAAGAACATGTTCAAACAGTGATTGAATCATAAAAAATAGTCCAAAAACAATGAAAGTTGTTGTCAAATGGTGACAGATCTGTCCTCTAAGTAATTTGCACGTGGTGATTAAGAACACAATAAGTAAGAAGTAAAAGAGCACTGGATCATAGCAATACAAAATGGTCATGAGTTATGCAATGAACTTCACTGTTCTTTTGATCACAAAGGAGACCGAGATAATAACCAACAAACTAATGTGCACAGAGAATATTCATGGAGTGCAAACTTCCTTACAAAGAAAATACCACATCAGAGTTTGAGGTGAATTGCACTTGCTATTTTATGTTGATATGGATATGTTCTAACCTATAGTTAATTTTTGTAGCATAATAGATAGGCTAAATAGTTGTTCATATACCATTGTTTCAAATTATAAATTGTTGTACCTTATTGTAGGATCAAATCACAAGGGGATTCTATACATAAGACGCCATTGTTTCAAATTCAAAATTGTTGGCTCTTTCATAATTGTTTGCTTCATTTATTTGATCTAAGATAGCCTGCTATATAGAAGATGCTCTCAAAATCACATAAAATCCTTTATTTTGGGATGATTGTTTAGAATCTTTCCCATCATAACAATGAACAAAAGCTTTAGTCATTAACCTGAACTTTGCAAGAGTTTCATCAAATTCTACTTTTCCACTCTCTTTTCTATTCTAAATTTTATTCCCAATTTCATCCATGAAGAACTTCCTCAACCTGTAGATCCTTCTATTAGCCATAGCTTTACTAGGCGTCGAGGATAGCTTCGAGTTTTTACCCAAGCAACAATTGACAAAATTTGGCCTTACCAGATAAAAATATGGTAAGGCCGAATTTTGTCAATTGTTGCTTGGGTAAAAACTTGAAGCTATCCTTGACGCCTGGTAAAGTTATGGCTAACAAAAGGATCTACAGGCTGAGGAAGTTTTTCATGGATGAAATTGGGAATAAAATTCAGAATGGAAAAGAGAGTGGAAAAGTAGAATTTGATGAAACTCTTGCAAAGTTCAAGTTAATGATCGATGCTTTTGTTCATTGTTATGATGGGAAAGATTCTAAACAGTCATCTCGAAATAAAGGATTTTACTATGATTTTGAGAGCATCTTCTATACAACAGGTTGTCTTAGATCAAATAAATGAAGCAAACAATTGTGAAAGAGCCAACAATTTTGAATTTGAAACAATGGTGTCTTATGTATAGACCTCCCCTATGATTTGCTCCTAGAATAAGGTATAGCAATTTAGAATTTGAAAATATGGTATATGAACAACTATTTAGCCTATCTGTTATGCTACAACAATTAACTACAGGCTAGAACATATCCATATCAACATAAAATACTAAGTGCAATTCACCTCAAACTCTGTTGTACTTGAGTATGACAGTACCTGAGCTTCTGGTGTTTCTAGATGGAACCTATAGTGGAAAAGTGTAGTCTCCATTTGAAGGAACCATCTTCGGAGCTCTTCCCTGAAATGAGGGTTGAAAACATTAGAAGAAAAAAAATACCATAATTCTAAAGTAACAATTTGTATCAAGCCAAATTTCAAAAAGTATAATTAAAAAGAAAAATCCTTACAATTGGACCAAGCATATTTATGATTTTATCTTTAGAATGTAGGAACTTTCTCTGTCGAAGCTTCACGGCCTCAAATTGGATCTCAAATTGGACCAATAAAATTTATGATTTTATTTTAAAATGTAGGAACTTCCTCTATTGGAGCTTCACTACCTCAAATTGGATCTGAAATTGGTCCAACATATTTATGATTTTATCTTTAGAATGTACAAAATTTCTCTATTAGATATTAAAGATCTTAGGTTGGATGTCCAATTGGACAAGAAGATTTATGATTTTATCTTTAGAATAAAGGAACTTCCTCTATTAGATATTCATAAATTCCTACAGTCAAGTTCTACTTCCTACCGAAAACACCTGGAAGTGTTTCACACCGGCTCAAGGTACTCTCCAACTTGGTTATTACATCGATAGCAATCCAATTTTTCTTGAACCGTCCATACCCGAGCGTTGCATCACAATCTATTCTTCCTACACATAAAAATGC
This sequence comes from Sequoia sempervirens, assembly GCA_007258455.2. Classification (NCBI taxonomy): domain Eukaryota; kingdom Viridiplantae; phylum Streptophyta; class Pinopsida; order Cupressales; family Cupressaceae; genus Sequoia; species Sequoia sempervirens. Next base: position 15,553 of record VDFB02322900.1, read on the forward strand.
CACATATTAACCCCTTCTAAATAAAACTCAAAATCATCATAAAAACATAATTAATAAATCATTTCAGCTTCAGAAAGAGTCCGATGTCATTTACTATCAAAACAAAAGTTGTATAAATCATAAAAAATCCACGAAGCAATCCATCCAAAGAGAAAATAAGCAATGTAAGGATTTGACAAATATAAGTCCAAAGGGTTATGTTGTAATGGTAATGGAATCACCATAAGAGCACAACCAAGGAACAAATTCTTGTGACTATAATTATGTGATCCATAACTCTATTGGTCATGTGGCACAGTTGTGCTATACCAAATAAAGGATGCATTCATGTGTGACCCAATTTTAATGTGGCTATATTGTGATAGAAATGGAGGCACTCATATGAGCACAATTCATGTACAAATCACTGTCATCACAATTAGGTGTCAATCATCATTGGGTGCATTTAGGTTGACTCAAGTTTAATAGGTTACGATGTAATGATAGCATGATCCAAGAGTGATTACTTCTTGCTGCAATAAAGATCCTATAACTCTAGTTGATATGCGGAGTGGTTGTGTTATGTCAATTATGTAGTGCATTCAAGAACAACCCATGTTTAATGGGCTATACTAGAGAGTGATCAAGATTTTCTAAACCTTATAAATGTTACTTAAAAGTGTATAGCTTAAACTACAAACCAAGTTTTTTGCATACTTGAATGCAATCTTGGGTTACCACAAAATATAATAATGTGATCTACTAATAACCATTATGGAAAGTATTAAAGCAAGACCCATGCTATATAGGATACATTTCCCTGACCAAGTTTACATACCTTAATGAACAAACACAATCTTCCCACACACTCTAGGATACAATCCAAGATCATACCACAACCCTGTCAAGATAGCTAATTTTCTGACCCAAGATTTAAGATTATTTTTTAATACCAACAGAAGCATTGGTAAGAGCATGACTATGGTACAAACCCTAAGCCTCTGTCAAAACATAAACAATAACTCTAGCGGATTAGTGAGGTTGCAATACCAAAAATATTGAGACATTATAGCCAATAACAAAATCTTGCAATCTAAAGATTGTATCCAATAACAAGCACACTATGTAGCTTAGTGACATTAGTAAATGCAATCTATGATAAGAAGAATCACAGTCACTTGAGTAATTGTGACATTCAAAAAGAGGTTGAGCAGTGAAAAGATAATAAAGCTCAAACCTTGCATAGTAAAGTGGAGATTTTAACAATGAGTTTCCTTACCCCCTTGCTGACCTTAAGGGTTTTTCAAATGCTTTTGGTAGTGTTGGACAAGGAAAATTCAATTAAGGAATGATTGTCCAAATGAAGTAATAGTGGTAATAACAGTTTCAATGTTTCTTCTTAGCCATTGTATAATGGAGGTAGTGGATTTCATGTTTGAGTAGTGTTTTGAGACTCATCAAAGATGGGAGAATAGTGAATAATACCTTGTGGACTATGAAGTAATGACAATAAGGTTGAAGGATCTTAGGACCCACAATACCATGAAAAAATGAGTCCCCTGTAGTAAGTAAGTAGGGAGTCTATAGGGCATAGTTTGATTTTTAGAAGGATGCTCATGAAAGGAATCTTCAAGTGACAATGAGTGAGTTGTTTGATATTGCAGCTGAGGGTGCAATATCCAGTCTTAAAGGCAATTAGTAAAGCAGTAAATGTGCAAGAAAATCAAATTGTACACAACAAACAATTCACAATGTTATCTTGCATAATGCCTTGAGTTTGAAGACAAAAATATCATTGTATCTTGATGAAAGTAGTGACCCTAATGGTCAATCACTGGCAACCATGATTTTTAAATATGCTATTGTGCTTATGGAGGCAACATTTTAAGCAAGGTAGTGAGTGGTGGTTTGGAACAATGGCAAGTATGAAGGACTTGCTTTATATACATACTATATAGTCTAGCTTAAGACAACATTCTTAGAAGAGATTGAAGGTGGATTATGGAACTCAAGGGTTACCATGATAAGGATTAAGGAAAAGAATGAGATCTATTTAAAAGCCATTGTCGTGAAGATATTAAAGATGTCACATGCAAAACCCTAGTAGCTAGAGTAATGAATATAGTGCCAAAGAGGATAGTGTGCTGGGGCAGATTTAGGAGATCTCCACATTATCTAATCATAGGAAAATACATCATTAAAACATTCTAAACTCTATATAGGATACATTGATACTTCAAAAGCATCTAATTTATTTTTTAAAATTAAAAGAAATCATTCTAAACCCTATATAGGATACATTGATACTTCAAAAGCATCTGAAGGAATTTGAGATTATGCAAATATGTCAATTAAATACTTGGATTACAAACAGTAGCACAAACAATGTAACCCTTTTTTAGCAGAGCAGGAATGAGATAAGCAGCAATGAATCTTATGCCTCCTGTCACACACATCTCCTTACCATTCTTTGTCATTCTTTACTGAAACACTTCTCCATTTTGACTGGTTATGTAAAGAAAATTAGATGCAGAAACAACTCTCCTAACGTCAATACCTTAGGGAAGAATGCAGATATACTTTTAGATTTTACAATTATAGTCCAATTAAGATGCACATGAAAGAGATAACAGAAACTGAGTATTTGAAAAACACAGATGAACACCAGATTTACGTGGGAAAACCCTTACGGGAGAAAAACCCACCACACCAAGAGAAATCACTTTGTATTACAGTAATAAAGATTACATAAAAGTACCAGACTTATCTTTATGATGTCATATTACAGCAGCATTCACAATGATCAACCTTGTACAGGAACCTTCAAGTTATAGTATACACAGAATAGAAATCACTCTGATCATACACCGAACTGTTCATCTAACTGTTGATCGAACCAACCGAACCTTCGAGCATCTGCAACTTCAAACTATATTCATGTCATTCCCTGTTTGTCGAGCTTCCTCTCAAAACTACCACAATGAACTGTCTTCCAACGGTTCCAATTCGGCTTCTCTGATTGGTCCACACGATGCCACATAGGAAAGTCAAACGGTCAAAAGGAAATCAAGTTGTGTTGGCATATCGGTGAGACACTAACCATGTCTCCCCGATGCCACACAGCTTAGCATCTGATATCGCCAAGAGATTTCCATTGGAAAGAGGTTCCACCGAGCTTACAACCGTTGCATTGAATTGAACATTTCTATCGGCAAGACTTACCGCTCGCCAAGAGGTTACACCGAGACTTCTTAAGTTACACCGAAGCATCCAATAGTTGGCAAGACATACTGCTATCGCCAAGACATCACAGCAAATACTTCATGTTATTCCAAAGTGTATCCACCAGTCGACGAGACTCATCACATTTGCCAAAACCTTATACCGAGGTCCTAAGTCATACTGAGCCATTAGCATTTCCATCGGCATCTGTCTATCGCTAAGACATTCAACTGTCGCCAAGAGGTTTCACCGAGATCTCTTATGTTACTCCGTAGTCATACTACTATCGGCAAGACTCCACTTTCACTGAGACATTACTCTGAATGCTCACAAGTCATACTGAGCACCAAACGACAGTCGGCAAGACTTCCATATCAGTAAGACTTCTTACCGATCCATCTCATGATATACCGATGTACACTGTCAGTGAGACAAAGCAACTGTCGCCAAGAGTATATAACGAAACCTCTGAGTTACCCTGAAGACACCAAGTGGATGCTATCGGTGAGACATTCATATCGGTAAGAGCTCATAGTGAAACCTTAAACCTTTCAGCCAAGTCTCTCCGATATACGATAGAATGGCCTATCGGCCAGAGATATTACTCGATAAGACTTCTCACAAAGGTTATCCCGATAGAATGGCCTGTCGGCCAGAGATCTCCATGAGCGGTGAGAGGTTACAATGAACAAATTGTCACAGCGATAGGCTCCAAAGTAAAAGCGTTCGGCGACACTCCTACAAGGTAACAGCGACCTGATCTGATTCAACAAGGTTACTACTACTAGTCGGCTAGACATGATGGATGTCACACCAACTTTGCTCCAGTAGAGGTTACAACCTGTGATGATTGAGACACATATTTCCAACAATCTCCCACTTGACGAAGATCACACAGGCACCTCCAGAGCACAACAAAACTTACTGAAAATCATGGGCACTAAGGCCCATTGAACTGGTACACCACCTGAACTTGTTTGTGCTCACTGGCTTTGTTAATGCATCTGCAACATTCTCCAAAGTATCAACTTTTTCCAAACTGACCTTTCCATCCTCCACCATATCTCGTACAAAGTGGTACTGTACATCTATATGTTTCATCCTAGCATGGAAAGTAGGATTCTTTGCCAGACAAATTGCACTCATCACAGAAAATAGTTATTTGCCCTGCATCAAAACCAATGTTAGAACACAAACATTTTAACCAAACTACTTCTTTACAAGCATGTGTAGCTGCCATGTATTCAGCCTCTGTAGTGGACAAAGCAACTACAACCTGCCGCTTACTCATCCAACTCACTGCACCACCATTTAACATGAAAATGTATCCACTGGTGGACCTCCTACTGTCAATGTCCCTTTCCCAATCAGAATCTACATAACCACGAATGTTGAGAGTCCTCTGTGATTCAACCAAGTTCCCATGGTAACACAGAGCATATTCTGAAGTTCCCTTCAAATATCTAAACACTCTCTTCACAGCATCCCAATGTGTTCTTCCTGGATTTTCCATAAATCAACTAAGAACTCCCACTGCTTGGGAAATGTCTAGCCTAGTACAGCATTACATACATAATACTGCCAACCGCACTAGCATAGGGTACACTGGTCATGTCCTCCATCTTAGTAGGATATTTTGGATAGTCTTCAATAGATAGCTTCGCTCCTGCAAGACTGGAACAACTAACTGCTTGCAATCATTCATGCAAAATCTCTCTAGAACAGTCTTGATATACTTACTCTGACTGAGCCAAAGTTTTCTACTATTCCTATCCCTGGTTATCTCCATCCCCAGAATATACCTTACTGCACCAAGATCTTTCATTTCAAACTTAGCAGACAACTGATACTTAAGATCAGAAATCATTAGCTTACTATTGCCTATGAATAGCATATCATCAACATAGAGTGCAATAATAAGTACTTGATCACTTTCAGCTTTATAATAGACACAATGATAAGATTTTGATCTCACAAATCCCAAAGACAATACAAAAGTATCAAATTTCTGGTACCACATTCTAGGTGACTATTTTAATCCATACAAAGACTTCTTTAACTTGCAAACCAGTTTCTCTTTACCTTTTTCAACAAAGTGCTCAAGCTGGGACATATAGATTTCTTCTTCAACATCACCATGAAGAAATGTTGTCTTCACATCCATCTGTTCAACCTCTAAGTCATATGCTACTTCAAGTGACAAAAGAAATCTAATGGACATCAGCTTAGCTACAGGAGAAAAAATCTCTCCATAATCAATTCCCTCTACCTGGGAATAACCCTTCGCAACCAATCTTGCCTTGTACTTTTCCACACTGCCATCCAGACCAATCTTCTTTTTAAATACCCATTTGCAGCCCACAACTTTTCTGCCTTTAGTCAAGGGCACCAAACTCCAAGTTTCATTCTTTTCCAATGATGCCATTTCTTCATTCATGGCTTCCAACCAAGAGTCTGAATCAAACATTTTAAATGCCTCTTTTACAGTCTTAGGCTCATCAGTGCTAGAAATCAAAGCATAGGCACAAGTAGAATCTATCAAAGAGAACCCATACCTATCTAGTTGTTTTCTTTCACGGGTTGACCTCCTCACTTGTTGAGGCTGAGGTTCTTCTTCAGAACTTTCAGAACTGCTTGAGCTCTCCTCAGTTTTAGGTACATTTTGAATTTTCAATTCCTCTTTATCTGGTGTAGGAGGAATTCCAACTACATCCTTATTGTTTTCTAACTTTGTCTCTGACTGCGTATCCAAAGTAGAAGGTTTCAGCTCATGAAAGATTACACTTATGTTGTATACAACCTTCTTTGTATCAGGATTCCAAAGCTTGTATCCTTTTATGACAGCACTATAGCCAATAAAGATACATTTGACAGCCTTGTTCTCCAATTTAGATCTTTTCACATCTGACACATGAGCATATGCCTCACAGCCAAAAACACGAATATGTCTTAAAGAGAGCTTCTTACCAGACCACGCTTCCAAAGGTGTTTTCTCAACAAGAGAAGAATTTGAAGAATGATTTATTAGGTAACATGCAGTAGATACAACCTCAGCCCAGAACTTCTCATCCAAGCCAACACTAGTCAACATACTTCATGCTCTCTCCATCACTATCCTATTGAACCTTTCTGCATCTCCATTCTATTGTGGAGTATAAGGTGTAGTCTTATGTCTTTTAATCCCATGGTATTTGCAATACCTCTCAAATTCGTCAAAACAAAATTCACCGCCATTATCAGTCCTTAAGCATTTTATTTTTCTACCAGTCTGATTTTCTACAAGATTCTTAAATTCCTTAAATTGACTGAACACTTTTGATTTACTTTTCAAAAAATATACAAATGCTCTTCTTGAACAATCATTAATGAACGACACATAGTATCTTGACTTAGACAAAGAAGGAACATTCACTAGACCAAATACATTAGAATGAATATAATCTAGCAAACTAGAAGATTTATGAGGACTGGAATAAAATGAAACACAGTGTTGTTTTCCATATATACAGTGTTCACAGAATTCAAATTCAAGATTACAATCTTCAAGCCCCTCAACCAGGTTTTTGTTCTTCAAGGTTTTTAAACCTTTCTCTCCAATGTGGCCTAGCCTATGATGCCAAAGCATAGTATTCTATCCTAGAAGTTTTACTTCCATAGAGGTTACATAATTAGGGACATTTCCCTCTTTACCTCCATGAGTAGCTTTCAGTGAATTTACAGAGACATTGTTACATTGAACAGCCTGTGCATCCAGCTTGTACAAGGTACCAATTCGAGCACCTCTAACCAGCACCATTGAACCTCTAGTCATCTTGCAGCCATTTCCAGAGAACGTGACTTATACTCCAATATCATTCAGCTTACTGACAGAGAGTAGATTTCGAGCCAGACCTGGTATGTGCATAACATCATTTATCCCCTTCACTCTTCCATCAGGGAATTGAATTCTGACTCTTCCACGGCCAACAATTTCAAAAGTTGAATCACTTGCCAAGTACACCTTTCCACCATTGTATTCTTCATACTTTGTAAACCAGTCTCTATGAGATGTCATGTGGAAAGATGCTCCAGAATCAATTAGCCAGACATCATCTGATGCATGTGTAGCCAAGGCTGCAATGAAGGCGTCTGCATCACTATGAGAAGAATAATTGTAAGAAGAATACTTCTTCTTCTTCTTCTTCTCCTCTTTACAATCCTTTCGGACATGACCAGGTTGCCCACAATTCCAGCACTTCACCTTGGACTTCTTTCCAGGAGACTTTGATCTCCCCTCTGATTTCGATTTCGATTTCTTGTCCTTCTTCTTGCCTTTCTCTTTCGACCTTCCTCTAACAACAAGGGCCTCCTTTTCCATCTCAGAAGATTTCCTTCTCATCTCTTCTGATAACAAAGAACCAACAACATCTTCCATCTTGAAACTGGATGTTGTACTCCCAATAGCCATCACTAGATGATCCCAAGAGTCTGGAAAATAACACAATAATAGCATACAGTGATCCTCTTCTTTAGTCTTCACACCAACAGATGTTAACTATGCAAGCAACATGTTAAATGTGTTCAAATGATCAGCTACAGACCCTCCTTCCTGCATTCTCAAAGAGTACAGTTTCTTCCTCAAGAACAGTTTATTCACCAAAGACTTCCCCTGATAAATAGACGCAAGTCTCTTCCATAAGGAAGATGTAGTCTTCTCCTCATGCACATTAAGAAGAACGGAGTCTGCCAAACAGAGCCTTATCAGCCCCTTAGACTTCCTATCTGCAAGGTTCCAATCTTCTTGCTTCATGCCTGTAGGTTTAGTTCCAAACACAGCAAGCCACAGATCACGATCCACTAAGAGATCCTCCATTTTGAGTTTCCACAACTCAAAATTGCTGCCATTGAACTTATCTATGTCAATCTTTCCTGACGTGCTAACCATCTCAATCTGTAATTAGAAATTGAAAAAATTCTACAAGACTCCCACTGCACAGAATTGACTCAAAAAAAACCCAACGTACGCACAAGGATAACACAATTGGCCAGGCTTTGATACCACTTGTAAAGAAAATTAGATGCGGAAACAACTCTCCTAACGTCAATACCTCAGGGAAGAATGCAGATATACTTTTAGATTTTACAATTACAGTCCAATTAAGATGCACATGAAAGAGATAATAGAAACATAGTATTTGACAAACACAGATGAACACCAGATTTACGTGGGAAAACCCTTACGGGAGAAAAACCCACCACACCAAGAGAAATCACTTTGTATTACAGTAAAAAAGATTACATACAAGTACCAGACTTATCTTTCTAATGTCATATTACATCAGCATTCACAATGAACAACCTTGTATAGGAGCCTTCAAGTTACAGTATACATAGAATAGAAATCACTTTGATCATACACTGAACTATTCATCCAATTGTTGATCAAACCAACCGAACCTTCGATCATCTGCAACTTCAAACTATATTCATGTCGTTCCCTGTTTGTCGAGCTTCCTCTCAGAACTACCACAATGAATTGTCTTCCAACGGTTCCAATTCGGCTTCTCTGATTGGTCCACGTGACGCCACATAGGAAAGTCAAACGGTCAAAAGGCAATCAAGCTGTGTTGGAATATCGGTGAGACATTGACCGTGTCTCCCTGATGCCACACAACTTAGCATTCGATATCACCAAGAGATTTCCATTGGCAAGAGGTTCCACCGAGCTTACAACCGTTGCATCGACTTCAACATTTCTATCAGCAAGACTTACCGCTCGCTAAGAGGTTACACTGAGACTTCTTAAGTTACACTGAAGCATCCAACAGTCAGCAAGACATACTGCTATCACCAAGACGTCACAATGAATACTTCATGTTATTCCAAAGTGTATCCACCAGTCGGCAAGACTCATCGCATTCACCAGAACCTTATACCGAGGTCCTAAGTCATACTGAGCCATTAGCATTTCCATCGGCATTTGTCTATCACTAAGACATTCAATTGTTTCCAAGAGGTTTCACTAAGATCTCTTATGTTACTCCGTAGTCATACTACTATGGGCAAGACTCCACTTTCATTGAGACGTTACTCCGAATGCTCACAAGTTATACCGAGCACCAAATGACAGTCGGTAAGACTTCCATATCGGTAAGACTTCTTACCGATCCATCTCATGATATACCGATGTACACTGTCAGTAAGACAAAGCAACTGTCGCTAGGAGTATATAACGAAACCTCCGAGTTACCTCGAAGACACCAAGTGGATGCTATCGGCAAGACATTCATATCGGTAAGAGATCATAGCGAAACCTTAAACCTTTCGGCCAAGTCTCTCTGATATATGATAGAATGGCCTGTCGGCCAGAGATATTACTCGATAAGACTTCTCACCGAGCCACCAAAGGTTATCCCGATAGAATGGCCTGTCGGCCAAAGATCTCCACGAGCGGTGAGAGGTTACAATGAACAAACTGTCACAGCGATAGGCTCCAAAGTAAAAGCATTTGAAGAGACTCTTGGAAGGTCACAGCGACCTAATCTGATTCAACAAGGTTACTACTGCTAGTTGGCCAGACTTGATGGATGTCACACCGACTTTGCTCCAGTGAAGGTTACAGCCTATGATGATTGAGACACATATTTCCAACAGGCTACGCCTGAAAATAAGGTTTTGACAAAGTTTTTAGAGTATGTTTATTAAAATGAAAACTCCATTCTTGCGGGCTATGCCTGAAAAGAAGATTTTGACGAAAGTGTTAGAGTATGTTTATTAAAGTTTTAGAATATTTTGGAGGGCTATATTCTTGATTCCTTAAATGATTTATTCAAATGGATTGTGACTAAATAAATGACTAACTATCTAGTCATTTTTATTTGTGTGACTAAATAATTTTTAGTCAACGACCAAATTAGTCATTTAGTTACTCATTTATAGCTGAGATGCAAAAAATGAGTAGAATTTAGTCATTTTTAGTTGTTGTGACTAAAATTTTTAGTCACCTAGTCATTTATTTGTTAAATTCTACTAGTGCTCATTTAGCAGAAGTACCTTTGCTGATAAGAGTGACTTTGCTAGTAGTACAACCTAGGCCAAGATTCTTAATTAGTCATTTCTCTAGAACAATGGGTTCTACTAAACCATTATCATTTTATCCTAACTTCTCGTTCTTGTTATATCCCCATCCCTTCATTAGTTGCAAGCCTTTGTTATCATCTTCCTAGGAAGAGCGAGAATAGTTCATTCATCTTGATATAGGAGTTTAGAGATATCGTCCTCATTGAAAACTTCTTGATTCAAATCCCCCCACTTAGTGAAGGTAGTAGCCTCCATCTTGATTGTTTCGGGCTCTTTGCTGCTAGATGTGGGTTTCCCATGAGATTGAGGAGAAATAGGTAGTTCTCCTAAGAAAAAGGTGTTCTTCATTAGCTTATAGTTCCCACAACCATCATCTTGGATCACTACTTTGATATCAAGTATGTTCTGCACAATGAGTGCTTTCATTTCAAAGGTAGATGCAAGGGATGATGGCTCAAAAAATGAGGTGGAAGGTGTAGGCCCTTCGTCATTCTTGGGTACTTGGGGGATTTTATAGAACTTGGCCTCAAGATTTTTGTAGTAGTAAAAAGGCTCAAGATCTCCATGGATGGTAATCTCTTTGCCCTTGAAAGGAAACTTCACACATTGATGATAAGTCGAGGCTATAGCTTTTAGGGCATGGATCCATGATCGAACAAGCAAGATGTTATAGGGAAGATCAAGGTCTAACACTTGGCATGTAGTTTATATGATGAGGGGGCCCACTTGGATGGGTAATGGTATGATACCTTGTGGTACTCGTTCTTGGTCGGCATATGCCCTGATGGTGGTACTCTTTGCTTTCTCAATAGTATCCTCTGAATAGCCCAGAGTTTTGATCAATTGAAGGGTACAAATTTTCAAACCAACTCCTCCATCTACTAAGACTCTCTTAAACTTGTTCTTATGAATGATAACTTCAAGGTGTAAAGCACAGATATGAGATGGTTGTGATGGTAGGTCTTGCTCTAAGAAGGTGAGAAGGTGATTAACGATATGGCCTACCATAGCTTGAAACTAATTGGTATCAATATCCTCGAGAACAAATGACTTTGATAAATATTTCTCCAAGATTTCCCTATGCGCAGGGGATATTCTCAACAGTTCTAAGAATGATATATGTGTGGGGGTCTTCTTAATATGATCTAGGAGATTGTACTTTATATGATTCGATGTTGGAAAAGTAGGTCGTTCCCTAGATTGAGATGGGACTCTGTGGACGGTGCTTTTTCCACGTTGTGTGGTGACTCCACACTCTACACTATGCCCTTTGATGGTGACGACGGTGATGACACTATCATAGGAACCAACGATGTTGGAATAGGTACGCTACACAACTATGTAATCCTTAGCTTTTCAATTGTTGTTCCCTTTGCTATGGTCTGGCATAGGGCTCTTGTATATCTTAAGATCTTGATTCCCGACTGGCACTTCGACAGATATGGTGTCATTCTCTATGAGGTCTTGGATGATATTCTTGAGTCTCATGCAGTTTGTCATTTTGTTTCCTTTGATTTTGAGAAAGTCACAAAGGTCGTTCTTGTTGTACCAGGACAGTTTATCTTGTGGTTCTTGGTAGTTTTCAAAGTTCGGAAGTGTTATCAAATTTGAATCTACCAAATTTTTCATGATGGTTTCTATGGGTTTAGATAACTGTGTGTACTTTTGTTTAGGATAGTTGTTCTTGTTAGGGGTTGGCCTTTGCATTTCGGTGTTGTTGATTTGGTTGTTCTGTGGGGGCGTTGTTCATTGCACCATTGGTTGAATGTGAGCAACTTGAGTGTTGTTTGGCCTAGGGGAACTTAGGACCACTTTAGCATCTACCACACCATCATTTGTGACATTCTTGTTCTTGGCCTAGACACGAGGCTTGTCATTAGAACTAGTGGATGGGAGGTTGTCTTTGTAATCTTGAGTGTTTCCCTATGAGATTAGAGCTCTCTCGATGTTAAGGGCTCTAGGGACAAGCTCGTCATAAGATGTGATGCACTGCATTTTCAAGTGGAAGGATAGATATGTATCTAGATTTTCTATGATGATTCCCACTTGTTCATTGGGAAGAGGCCACTTGCTCTTACTAGCTCTTTGTCTCCACCATTGCAATAAATTAGTGAAAATTTCCCCTTTATTTTGTCTGAGAGTGTAAAATTCCTCTAGACTGGTGTCCATGTCAAGATTGAAGGAGAAGTGATCAATGAATTTATCAGTAATTTCTTGAAAGGTTTTGATATTGGGAGGCATAAGAGAAAACCAATCCATGGCAGGACCTGTTAAACTTCGAGGGAAGAGGTTCATTAAATATTTATGATTGTAAGCTACCTCCATGCACATGAAATTAAAATCCTTGACATGGTCCATATGACTTCCTCTCCCTTTATATTTATCGAATTTGGGGATTTCAAAACTGGGAGGGAACAGTACTAATTCTATGTTTTACTCAAATGGATATGGACACAAGTTTTGTGTATGGGGCTTCTTGGTCTTTCCCATGCAAAGTTCTTGCATTTCTTGGGATAGTGCCTTAAATTGTGATGCTAAATCATCTTGTGGGTTTGGTGGAGGAACATATGGTGGGATGACAGATGCATTTTGATATGATAAGATGTTGGATGGGGTGTATGGTGGCGTGATATTCTGAGAGGGTGATTGGGGTATTGATGTATATGTTCCTAAGGTGTTTGTATTGAGGATTATAGTAAGAACTCGGTTTTTGTTGTTGTTGTTACTATAGGGCATATTGTTGAGCTAGTAAGACTTGTTGTTGTTGGTGTGCTACTAAAGTTACTTGATGGGCTTGATGTTGTTGTTGTGCTAAGGTTGCTTTTTGTTGTTGTTGTTGTTGTTGTGCTAAGGCTGCTTGTTCTACTACTAAGGCTATTTGTTGTTGTTTTGCTGCTAGGGTTGCTTGTTGTTGTTGTTTTTGTTGTGTTAGGGTTTCTTGTTGTTGTTGTTTTTGTTGTGTTATGGTTTCTTGTTGTTGTTGTTGGTGTTGGTGTTGTTTTTATGCCACTAGGGCTTGTTGATAGGCTTGTTGTGCTTGTTGTAAAGCTAGGGCATGCACTTGCAATGTAGGATTAGGTGGTTGTTGGGATATCTGAGATGGATTGTGAATGTTGAGGTTCTGAGTGGGTAGCAGATTGTTGATGAGAGGTGGAGGGTTCCCTTGGTTTAACATCCCTTGTAAGATGGTGGATTGATGTGGGGGAATGTAAGTTTGAGGTCCCGTTTGCTTTTGCATGCTAAAGGGGACCGTGGGGAAATATGAGGATGATGTCATTAGATTATGTGATGGAAATGACACACTAGGACCTTGAGTCCATTGATTAAAAAGGTTTCCTTGTCCCATGTCTTTAGGATTCCCTTGTGCGAGAGATGTAAACAAGGTACTACCTAGGTTGGTGGGATTCGTGACCAAGGGATTTTTCTGAGATGGGTTGGTGATGGATGGGGTGGATGTGTTTTGTGAAACCAATGGTATAGATGAACCAATTGGAGGATTAGGTAAAGATTTCCCTATCTGCATTAAGGGTTGACTTTGTGGTCTAGTATTGACATTCCCTTGCACATTGTTTTGAGACATTTGGCCTATACTACTTTGAATGATGGTGGGAACACTTGTGGTATTCATGGGTATGGATGAAGAGGGGTGTCCTCAATATGTAGAGGTTGTGGTGGAATAATGAAGCTCAAGAGGTTTGGGAACTTTAGGAACAGGAGGAGCACCAAAGATAGGTGTCCACATGGTTGTTTGGGATGGAGGATTGGCATCGAGGGTACCCACAAGTGTGCTACTCTCAAATGGAAGAGTTAGACCAAAGTCCTTGACAAGGCTAGTTGTAAGAATGGGAGTGGATGTTTGAGTTAACCCTAGTGATGGAGTTGTGAAGCCGTGTGTCAAATTTTGTGCAACAAATGATGGGGAAATAGGAGCTACATTTCCAAAGGCTTGATGTTCCATGATTTCCTCCCTAGTAAGTTCAAAGGGATTGTTCGTGATGTCCTCTATCTCATATGGTCCTAACGAAAATTATGGTTGTTATGATGGGGTAACTTGAATTCTCGGATCAAATTCTAAAGGATTTGGATCACTTGAGGTAAATGTGACTTTGGTTTTCTCCATGATTCTCTTGTGTTGTGATCTCATCTTTACCATAAATTTTATGTCACCTTTAGAAGAGTTATGTTGTGATTTGTAATGTTTGAACTCTCTAGTTGACTCAAATATAGGTAAAAGGGACACTCTAAGTCTTTTTGGAGCAATGATGATAGTAGGAGATGAAAACATGGGTGATGTGGAGAGTGATCTTTGCAAACATTTTGGGACAACACTTTTGACTTACACTTGATGTTTTGATGTTTGGATAAGGGATGTTTATGAACTTGAGAATCTTTAGGGTAGACTTGTGACCTTCAAGATAAAATAGTCCAAAGATGATGACTAACTCCACCAAATGCATGGAAAAGGATTCATTTCACATACAAAATAGACAAGTTAGGGTTTTTGGGTTAATTAATGTTTTAAATCAAAAGATGTTGGTGTGTTTGTAATTTTTGCAAAGTTAGGTGAAGTGAAGGATGAAATTTAATGGAGGGTTGAATGAAGTGTTTAACCAATGTTGATTTAGAATGAACATTTGTTTTCCAATACCAAGGTAGTGAGAATGATGCTAGACCTCTAAAGTTTTCAAATTCTAAAGACTATGGATGTGGGCATGTAAATTTGGTTCATTTCTCCTAGCTCGAGCATAATAGTTTCTTAACAAGAGGTTATGATTGCAATAAAGTATTAAGGCCCACTTCCTATCAAACTTTGAATTACAATACCTACGTCTGTAATGACAGCATGTAGATCTTCCCCTATGAATTTTGATTGTGTGATAGATCATTCAAAGGTAGTGAGAAACACACTATACCTCTAAGGCTTTCAACTCCTAAATACTTAATGATTATGTGAGAAATTGAAAATGTTGGAAAAGACTAGGATTTTGACAATAATAGAAGGAATACAAGTTCAGATTGTTCCTTGAAGCACGTTTGTAGAAGTTGTTTACCAACCTAGTTTTGGTTTCGTGAAGTGCCAAAAGGTGTTTCTTGAGATCTTTTGGACTAAGATACCTAACTTTGAAATGATGACCTGTAGACCTTACTTTAGGGATCCTGACTTTACGTGAGATCATTTAGGAAAAGTTCAAGTTTATGGAAGAAAGGAAGATATTTATTGCCATGCGGGTGGTGGTAATGTGGGCCTTCTAGCCTCATATCAACTTGTTCCTCTTCTTCGTCTAAGATTGTTGTTGCATTTCTCCATTGGGTAGGTGCTTCTTTTGTTTCAAAAGTGAAGCTTCTCAAACTACTAATGAGATTGGTTTGTTCTTCATTAATGATTTCAAAGTTTGGTTGAATGATAGCACCTGTAAGATCAGGTTGTTCAACAGGAGCAATTGGTCTCAAAATGGTCATGTGGGGTTCAATTATCAATTTATCTTGCTTAAGTGAATTTATTTTACCACAAACACTTGTCTTGATTAAGTTTCCAAACTAAATGTTTATGTCAACAACATCATAACTTTCACAATGTCCATTTTTGTGAGAATCATCAAGTTGAAGCCATAATTTCCTATGTTGTCTTTGGAAAATATGGATTGAGATATAAGTCAAGATATTTAGAAATATCTAAGGATAGAAATCCTCAAGACAAGCAATAATATCAGCTAATTCAAGAGGTATCCATATTTAAGCCAAAGTGTTTGAAATTTTAAAGGAGATAGTGAATGTTTGTTTTATAACTTTTTGGAACCAAGAAATGTATTAAACTGAATCATAATCATTTACAATCCTAGGTTGAAATGGCCATACTTTTTGAGTCCCTACTCGGATTTCTCCAAACACAAAGATATTGCGGACAGTTAGAGATTTGGCGACATTGGCTCCCCTCCATGACACACTTCTTGGGACCACCAAATCTTAAAATCCTGAAGATCCTAAGATCCTAAGGATTTTTCTATTTCAACAATAACAAATGTGGGGAAGCTTCAGAACGACTATTCTTGCACCAACAAGTATTAAGGATTTTTGGCAACTAAAATAGTCTGTCTCTTAGTAACAAACCGAGAACACCCAGTTGTATACACGCCCACTTTGCCACTTAAGGCTCTTACTACCATTCTCATTCCACTTAAGGCATGGTACTAGGTGCAGTAGGTTATACAGTCCAAGACAGAAGGTAGTTTCTCACGATTTCCCAACCTTTAATATAGCCCGTTGATAAACGTGCTTGCAAGTACTTTCCTATGAGTTTCCCATTGTGGGATGTGTCTCATAGTAAGTCCTCTCTTAAGGGTGACACAAAGCATAAGTGTACTTAAGTATTTCTCTTCACCCAAGGTCGCACGAAGCGCAAGGGTATTGGCTACGTACAATAAGTGCACACGAATAGCAAAATACACTTGGATTGTTTCTCTTCACCCAAGATCACCTAAAGCGCAAGGGGATTGGATACGCACTACAAGTGTGTCATAGCAAAGCAGACACTGATTCATTTTACCCACTAAAGCTAAGATGAATTCACTTTACACACCAAACGAAATGTTATGTTACCTTGTTCAATTTTAAAACCCAAGAGACAATGATGAGATGAGGGTTCAATTTTTGTCCTGTTTGAGCATTCTTTTTAAAACCCAATTGAAACTAGTGTGGTCCTAGAGCATAAAGTAAAAAGCATAATAAATTGGGTTATTATTGACCATAAGCATCAAACGCTTGTTACAATCATAAAATATTGATAAAAGAATGCTTCTTCACTTTAACTTTGTGTCGTCCATTCCTGCAAAACCCCATTAGTCTAACAACCAAAACAACGTTAGAGGCATGTTAGTACTTTGATGAATCAAAAAAATCAAAACACATGCTAAAAAATGATCGTTAAACCTCTTACCAAAGTTGGGCATCACTATACATGATAGCGTTGCTATTTGGTCGGGCGCCATTGTTTATAAATCTTCGATACCTCGATAAAGTTAAGCTAAACATTTATTGAAATTAAACATTATGAACTATGAAAGCATTTAAAATGTTTATTCTAACCCATTTGAAACTTATCCTATTTCGGAATTAGTGTCGCGTTGATGTGGAACAGTGACCATTTCCCAATCCCATGATTAGTGAGCTTGTTCCAATCGATTCTATTGAAGAGGATCGATGAAACTGTTGTGATATGTGGATGAAAACATGATTTATGCTAAATTAAACATGATGCAAGCTAAATTAACATTATTTATGCTAAAAATGATCTAAGTGTGCAATTGCTAAGCTAATCTAAATGGATTCTAAGCTAAAAGATTCAAACCCTAATTTATAAACAAGCTAAAATGGATGCATGGAAGCCATTAATGGAAGCTTGAAGCTAATATGCAGCTAAAATGAACTAAAATATGCTAAATGTGAGTAAAGTATGAGTGTGAGTGTGAGTGAATTCAACAACATAAGTTTGCAATTGAAAGATGGATCCATTTGTCTCCAAATAGTGTTCTATTTATAGGAAAGCAAATGAGAAATGAAGAGTTGAGATTGAAAAAGATAATCAACAGTCAAGGATGAAGGAAAGAAGAGGCATGGATCATGGATTCTCATCAATGGGTGAGAATGCAAGATAGATTTAATCAAGGGTTCTCATTCCTTTCAAACAAACACACTTTTGACCTGTTTAAGAGGTCAAAATTTAACTTTCCCAAGAGGTTTCAAGTTTTCTTGCTCAAGAAGCCAAGTGAGAATATTCCCTTTTTCAAATGATTGGAGGAGAGAGAATATTCTTTGGAATATTCTCATGGGTGAGGAAAAAGATTATTTAGTTAATTAAACCTAAATTAAATTGTGTAAAGGAGGAATATTCTTTTGGAATATTCCTTTGCAAGTGGGAGGAATTGGATTAGTTAGATAATTGTTAATTAAACAATGTTAATCATACAATTAGGGGAATTTAGAGGAATAAAGTGATATTCATTAAATTAAATGATTTAATGAATGGGGAAGTGATATGATATTTAATTAAATAACTTAGGGTTATTTAATTAAATAAGAAGACTTAGGGAATTAAATTAAATAATTTGATTTATTCAATTTAATGAGATGAAATGTTAGCATGAAAGGGGGGAATTAACCCAATTTGATGAATTAGGTTAATAGATGCAAATGATATAATTAATTAAATAGCTAGGCTAATTCAATTAATTAAGCGAAAAGAGGATGGATTTGAGAGGAAATGATGTTGGTATACCTGATTCACATGCATGATATCATTTAGGACATTTTTTAGTGTTTACAACAACTATTCATAATTTGTATTCTAAGACTATTATTTAGACTCATTTCAAAATAATATTCTTGCTGAAAACAATACTTATTTCCAATAGATATTCTATGTTTCAATTTCCTTTTTTTTCCAACTTAATTCACTTCTTGGAATATTTATCCTTCAATTCATTGCTTGGGATCTTCCCCTCTTCCCCAAGAAATTATCTCCCTTTATACCCTCTTCTTAATTAAGTCACATATGTTCATAAATCATTGCCTTGCTAGAGTTGCACCCCTTCGTATTAACTGTTGCCTTGAAATTTGATTTATTATTATCATTTGAATTGTATGTCTTATTGGAACCACTTGTAAATGAAATTCCTTTTTAATCCTTGTTGGCCCCTTACTAGAAGCATTGCTTATTTATTTCCTTAAGGAAACGATTCCATAAGGTTGTGATTTCTTAACCTAGTGGAGCATGACAGTCCACCCTTCCCAAGATTGTTTGTCCTCAAGAAATTTAAATTGGGGTAATCAAAAAATATACTCCTTCCCAAGTGGTGTCCTCCATAGGCAAATTCTTTGACACTAAGATGATTTTCATATCTTATAAAAGTATTGTTTTATCCCACCTTGTTTATTTAAACAACATCAATTTTTTTTTATTTTCCATAGTTTAAGAGGTACAAATGATCTTGGGATTTAGTGAGTTATCGGCCCACAATGTAACTTAAAATAGACTTATGTAACAAATTTGGGTGCACCTTTATTTGTACCGAATTTATCTAAGATACATGTATGCCTAATATCAATGCCTGTGATCTTTAATCATGAACGAAGAGCTACTCTAATCAAGAAAAAGGACTTAGGAGAAGATCTACTCAAGATATTTTGTATATCACTAGTGCTTACGGGTTAGAAGCTATTAAATATAGAAATGAATTTGATCGCACAAAACAAAGTTTTCCAAATCAATTTTGTAGGTTACAAGGTAGATCCATGCATTTCCATTGTTTCAATGTGGGGGATTATATGTGGTATGGATTTGATTGTGCATTATGATCTTGTTCAAAATGAATAGAACAAATTACTCTTTGTTAGAACAGTTGTGTTCCCAACTCACTGAAGCTTGATGAATATATCCAATGATAAATTTTAAAACATAAACCTCAAATTATAGTGCCAATGTTTATTTCCAAAGTTTCTGTTAAGATCTCTCTGAGAATCAAAATATGTTATTTGATAAAAAAAAATTATATGTTTCTAACGAATCGAGTTGTCTTCATTACATTCTCTCAAAAATATTGTTTTGGCATTATCAAATTTTGATTAAATTTAGACTTAGATGTCTTATTATTTCTAATTCCAAAACCTAGCATGTACATAGTAATTCACTCTATGATGTTTCAAACTAGGTGTTATGGGTAAGGTTTTATTGTAGATCATTTTGGAATATTCATGTGGACTTGGATGTGTTGTCTATACAATTGCAGGCCATGCTTTCTATGCTTTCAACAGTCCCTATCTAAGGAATAATGTAGCACTTGGAAATTAGGGTTTTTGTGATAATGCAATCATTATAGAAACCAATCCTAGTTGTGGTGCTTGTTACCAAAGGCTTGAGCATTGGAATATGGGAAAGCCTCACTCTATCTATAACCCTAAAAAGGGAATTTTAGCAAACACGTAGCAATAAAGAACTAGAACTAGAAACTAATATGAGCCAAACTCAATGTGGAAAACTTGTGCATGGAATAATGGTGGTGGCAATGATACAATGATGTGTTATAAGGAATAGGGACTCCATGGACACTGCAACTTTGTTCAAATATTTGAAACATTATAATTATACTTTCTGAATACTCCTATATGATTTGCTTATTCTCTTAGATTATTGCTCGCTTCCTAGAGCCCTCCATATGCCATAGTTGTCCAAATAATTTCTACAAGATTCTCATTCCTTTGGTGATTCTAAAGATGATTGATCCTTTAATTGATGCCCCTTTTGTAGGGATAATGGGTCTTGACTGTTACGCTTCTTGATTTGACATGATGACAAGTTTCCATGTGGGAATGAAGTTATGTGCCTTGGTGATTTGTCATGTTTGTCCATGTAATATACTAAAAAAGGTTGGATCAGTACTTTAATTTTCTAGAAATCTAATGGCAAAAAACCAAATTGTATGCCATAAAGATTTCAGCTATCTTCCATTTGAAGTGTCCTTAAGGAGGGGGCACCCCAAGAAAGAGGAGATAATACTCTATAACACAACAAATGTGTTACATCACTTGCATCTTTATAGGTATAATAAGTTTCGAAGCATCACATAAAGTTAATACCAACTCTTCCTTTACCTTTGAAAACTATTTTATTGCCTTTGGAGCAGTGGAACATTTTTTATTTCTTAGCAATTTAGTTGGAGGAATTGCAATTTGGATAAAACTAGGGAAGGTTCAATCAAAAACTTTGTTGGCCTAGGGAAATTTGTTATCCTCTTTTACAGTGCTAAAATCATAAATCTATATCAATATTCTGAGTGAAGTTAGATATTTTTAAAATTTAATAGTGAAATTAAGGTATTGAAATGTACGATTCATACCATCCATGAAGTTTTGTTAACATTTGTTTTAGAATTTTTTTAACTAATAATTATTTTTAGTGATTTTTGATATTTTTTTAGCTCGAAATTATAGAAGGATGTCATGTCTTTGTTCCCTCAGGTCTGACTGTAGAGAAGAAGAATGCATGTTAATATTTAATTTCAATGTATTTTTCAAACTACTAATGTATAATCGATTCTCACAAGTATATTGTGTAATGTAGAATGGAAAGGGCATATTTTATGACTGATGTGTTACATGATGTATTCAAGATTAAGGACCTTTTTGTGCTCAAGTAGTAATCAATTTTGTTCAATGTAATGGACAATAATTGAAATTTTGTATATGTATACCTTTTGGTTTTGAGCTTGGTTTTGACTTATGTGAGTAGTAAATTTGTAATGCAAATCAATTTGAGATTTCTTATGCACATTCTAGTCTCATTAGTTAATTTCATAACGTAGAATGGAAGGGGTCTTGTTTTATGTGAGTAATAAATTTCTCACAAGTTGAAATGGTTTTGAGCTTAAGCATGAATCAAATTGGTCCATTACAATAGATGATAATTAAAATTTTGTATTTGCACATTTTTTAGTAACATGAATAATGAATTTTAACATCGATAGTGAATTAAAGAATGTTAGGGATCATGTGGGTTCTTTCTAATCAATGATGATTGTAATTCTTTATTGGGATGTCTTAGGTTTTACCCATGGTGTTGTTACAAGGTAAATCTTATCCGTGGATGTTTTGGGATTCTTTTAGCATTGAATTTGAGGTTGTTGTTGATTTAAATCACCAATGAGTTAATCAATCTTGATTAGAGAGATTTGTTATCGTCAATTAGTTGAAGTTTGGGTGCAATTATCTCACTTGTTTTGATATCACCTATATGATTGTAAGAATAAAGTTGCTAAAGAACTACCAAATATGTCAAGCACTATTTATGAGGTGTTGTCCAAATCTTCTAGTTGACTTTACTCAATTTCAGTTGGTCGTTGTGGGAGCATTGGATGCATTGAAGATTCAAAATGACCTGCTCATTGTTCAAGAATGCATTCATGACTTTGTGGACTTTAATGTAATGGGTTGGCTTTCAAGAGATTGAAATTCCTAGGTCAAGATGATATCTCTATGCACTTATATCTTGAAATTTAGAAGTAAGATAATGTGGAAATAAATATATATCCATCTTTGTATCTTAGCTATGCCTGAGTTCCAGTGACAACTAGTAATGGCAACATGTTGATTTCTATTTGAGAAATGAAAGTCAAGTTATATCATTAAATTTTATTAGTAACTCTATTGAGTTGTTAGAGAATGGTATGTTGTTCCTTCATTGGGAATCTTATGAGCTAATAACTTGTAACTGAAAGAACATGTAAGTCTCATAGCCTTGGTCTGAAACCCCAAGGCCTCTCTTCGGCATAATTGTATAAACTAATTATTTATTTATTTATTATCCTCAAGCTGGCAAAAACAAAGCTCTAATACCAATTGTAATGTCCCCTTTTGGGAACTTCCTAAGTTTAGGCTTGCAAAGCAATAATAATCACTAAAAGTTTATATTAGTAATAACAAGTATCGACTTTACGGTAATATTCAAATTCATACATAAAACATTATAATAATGAGATCAATACATCATAAGCTAAAACATCATAATATTTAGATCCACGGTTCATGGCATCATTAATATTTCAATCCAAAATACATTAATATCATTAATAATTATTCTAAGGCATATTCCTATAATCAATCATATTAGGAATTCATTAGAAATGCTCGCAAATTGCAATCTCAAGAGTGGTTGCCTTTGTGATGTGAGAGCATGGAAGGATTTCAGATCCATTCCATCCCTCAATCTACCTCATAGTCAGGTCGTCCTCCTTGATCAAGCCTAAGAGCACGGAAGTGGATTTCTGGTCCATTCGGCCTCTCAACCCACAAGTATTCTTGGAGGATATGTAAGTTTGAATTTTATTTAATTTGCCATGATGTTACTTGACAATTTTGAATTTAAAATTCAATTTGGTGAAATGGGAGAGTAATGGTGTCAGCTAGTGGAGACCTGCCTTCCTGGAGTGGAGAAAACATGCATTGGAGATTCAAAGCTAGTAATTGATGAAAAATAGATGATTTTTCCAAGTAGGGGCGTGGGAGGAAGAAGTTTCCTGCTGGAGTGAGTGGTTGCAAAGTAATTCATTCTAGACTTTAGCATTTTGATTTTTGGGGATTCATTATATAATAGATTGGATAAATGACATGGAGGAGTTCTTTGAATTTGAGGAGATTGAAGAGCCTCACAGGGTGAAGTTTGCAAAAACTAAATTAAAGGGACATGCTAGCATTTGGTGGAAAGAAATACATATTAAAAGAGGTAGGATAGGAAAGGAAAGGATTACAAAGTGGGATAGAATGGTTGAAAAGCTTAAAGGACAATTTATTCCAATGGATTATGAATTGGAATTATTAAAGAAGATGCATGGATTGAGACAAGAAGGAAAATTAGTTAAGGAATACATTGAGGAGTTTCACACTCTTTTGATTAGAGCGGGACATTCAAAAGCCAACAAGGAGAAGGTAGAAAGATACATCAATGGATTGAAGCCGAACATCCAAGAAGAACTAAGTTTGGTAAGAATTTTTAATTTGGAAGAAGCTTATCAATTTGCTTTGAAAGTTGAGGAAAATTTAAATAGAAAATTTGAGAATAAGCAAAAAGGAAAGGGTAGAGCTTATGTGCAGCAAAATGAGGATAAAAATCAGATTGAAGACACTAAGGACAGCAAATATGAAAGAGGTGAGAGTTCAAACCAACCCCATGAGAAAAATTTCAAAGGTAGAGGAAGATCGGATAGAGGATTCGGAAGCAGAAGCTTCTAAGGAACTTGTTTTAGGTGTGGAGAAGATGGACATAGAGCATATGATTGCCCTCATAATCAAGAAGGAACAAAAAGAATAAGGGCAGCAAATGTAAATGAAGAAGATGCAAAGTTTTCACATTCAGAAGATGTAGAAAATGGAGAAGCACTCGTTATAAGAAGAGTCCTAATGAACGAAGGAAAAAAACTAGATCAAAGGAAAAGATTGTTTTGAACAAGATGTAAGTGTGAAGGTAAAATATGTAATGTTATTATTGATGGTGGAAGCACAAATAATCTAGTTTCTAAAGAAATGGTAAATAAATTGAAATTGAAAAGAAGAAAACACCCACATCCATATAGGATTGCTTGGTTACAAGATGATAAGAAAGTTTTGGTCAACAAACAATGCTTGGTGAAATTTAAGATAGGATAGTATTATGATGAGATAATGAGTGATATTATGCCTATGGACACTTGCCATGTTTTGTTAGGAAGACCTTGG
>VDFB02322900.1:40091-108214 GCA_007258455.2 Sequoia sempervirens
AAATGGATTTTGAGTCCATTCAGCCTCTCGACCCATGAATATGGTGAAACCTCCAATTCATCCATCTTAGAGTGGCGTGATATAAAGAGTTTCTAGTCCTTCAGCTCTCGTGACTCAGAAGGTTAAATGGACTCCCTATTTGCAAGACTCTTCTATAAATTCAAAATAGATTGCTGAAGGAATTCACTATATTAATTGCTAATTAAATATCACTATGAAAATGCAATGGATTAACTTACAAGTGGCTATAATAACTTGATTTCTACAATAAAGTATATATACAACTATTTCTAATTTATATTTAAAATTATTCTTTAAACTCATTTCAAAACAATATTCTTGTTGAAAACAATATTTATTTCCAATAAATATTTTATGTTTCAATTTCCTTTTTCTTTCTAACATGATCCACTTATTGGAATATTTATCCTTCAATCCATTACTTAAGGATCTTCCCCTCTTCCCCAAGAAATGGTCTCCCTTTATACCCTCTTCTTGAGAGAGTCACACTTCATAAAACCATTGCTTTGCAATAGTCACACCCCTTCCTAATTAAGCATTGTCTTGAAACTTGATTTATTTAATTTTTTTAATTGTATGTCTTATTGGAACCACTTGCAAAAAACATTCCTTTTTAATCCTTATCGACCCCTTACTAGGAGTGTTGCTTATTTATTTCCTTAAGGCAACAATTTCATAAGGTTGTGATTTCTTAACCTAGCAAGGCATGGAATATAGTAAGCAATTACTACCTCTAATCATTTACAAGTATAAGTTAGCTTCTTGTCACAATTACCAATTATCTTATCATCCATATGGTGACACAAGGTGATGTAAGAGCATCTGTGGTTGCCAACCATCTTACATCTACAAATTTTATTAAATTTTGGAGTGTAATGTTTTGATTAATATTTTGGTGCATTTAAATGATTTTATTGTCCAAAAATTAGATTTAATAAATTGGACAATTTTGGTTTGCAAGTTGCATTGGGAAGTGTGTCAAAAAATTGCACTTTAATTATTAAATTGCCAAAAATCAGATTTGGGCATGGCATTCTTGGAGGATATGTAAGTTTGAATTTTATTTAATTTGCCATGATGTTACTTGACAATTTTGAATTTAAAATTCAATTTGGTGAAATGGGAGAGTAATGGTGTCAGCTAGTGGAGACCTGCCTTCCTGGAGTGGAGAAAACATGCATTGGAGATTCAAAGCTAGTAATTGATGAAAAATAGATGATTTTTCCAAGTAGGGGCGTGGGAGGAAGAAGTTTCCTGCTGGAGTGAGTGGTTGCAAAGTAATTCATTCTAGACTTTAGCATTTTGATTTTTGGGGGTTCATTATATAATAGATTGGATAAATGACATGGAGGAGTTCTTTGAATTTGAGGAGATTGAAGAGCCTCACAGGGTGAAGTTTGCAAAAACTAAATTAAAGGGACATGCTAGCATTTGGTGGAAAGAAATACATATTAAAAGAGGTAGGATAGGAAAGGAAAGGATTACAAAGTGGGATAGAATGGTTGAAAAGCTTAAAGGACAATTTATTCCAATGGATTATGAATTGGAATTATTAAAGAAGATGCATGGATTGAGACAAGAAGGAAAATTAGTTAAGGAATACATTGAGGAGTTTCACACTCTTTTGATTAGAGCGGGACATTCAAAAGCCAACAAGGAGAAGGTAGAAAGATACATCAATGGATTGAAGCCGAACATCCAAGAAGAACTAAGTTTGGTAAGAATTTTTAATTTGGAAGAAGCTTATCAATTTGCTTTGAAAGTTGAGGAAAATTTAAATAGAAAATTTGAGAATAAGCAAAAAGGAAAGGGTAGAGCTTATGTGCAGCAAAATGAGGATAAAAATCAGATTGAAGACACTAAGGACAGCAAATATGAAAGAGGTGAGAGTTCAAACCAACCCCATGAGAAAAATTTCAAAGGTAGAGGAAGATCGGATAGAGGATTCGGAAGCAGAAGCTTCTAAGGAACTTGTTTTAGGTGTGGAGAAGATGGACATAGAGCATATGATTGCCCTCATAATCAAGAAGGAACAAAAAGAATAAGGGCAGCAAATGTAAATGAAGAAGATGCAAAGTTTTCACATTCAGAAGATGTAGAAAATGGAGAAGCACTCGTTATAAGAAGAGTCCTAATGAATGAAGGAAAAAAACTAGATCAAAGGAAAAGATTGTTTTGAACAAGATGTAAGTGTGAAGGTAAAATATGTAATGTTATTATTGATGGTGGAAGCACAAATAATCTAGTTTCTAAAGAAATGGTAAATAAATTGAAGTTGAAAAGAAGAAAACACCCACATCCATATAGGATTGCTTGGTTACAAGATGATAAGAAAGTTTTGGTCAACAAACAATGCTTGGTGAAATTTAAGATAGGATAGTATTATGATGAGATAATGTGTGATATTATGCCTATGGATGTTTGTCATGTTTTGTTAGGAAGACCTTGACAATTTGACAAGTGTGCAGTGCGTGATGGGTATGCCAATACATACTCCTTAACAAAGGATGGAATCAAGCACAAGCTAAAACCATTGAGTAATGAAGAAGGGAAGGTATGTAATAGCACTGGAAATTGTTTGATTAATGGTATTAAATAGTTAGTGAAGGATGCGGATAAAGATCGTGATTTACTAATGCAAGTTGCAACAATATTGATTGCATTCAAGATTGGTAGGTTGAAGGTTTCAATGGAGGAAAAAAGAAGGTAAAATCAGATTTTTGTGAAAATATTGTTGTTGATTTATGTAAGCATGATAAAATTAGTGTAAAAGAAGATATTGCAACAATGAAAGCATTGGTAGAAGAAGCTACTACAGTTGAGAGTGTGGAAGCAAATAAGTAGAAGTTCATTTGTTTGATGAAGAGATTGGTGCAAATGTAAATCTTGTGATTGATAGTTTATTGCAAGATGGGAAGGATGAATCTCTTAATTGTTTGACTAACATTGACGTGAGTGCAAGGGACAAAGATTGTGGCTGAAAGTTGCCTTTTAGAAAGCAAGGAGAAAGAGGAACACAATGATGGTACCAAGATTGGAGAGGAACAAATTCTTGCAACAGTGACAGAGGAAGAGGTAATGCATGAATATTTTACCAAGGTAGAGGAAATGGATGCTTATGATTTTTTAGAATTTCATAGTGCAAATTGGTGGGAGTTGGATTATGTGAAAAGAGGAAGAAAGAGGAATGAAGATGGATATCAAATTGCAGAGAAAAGTGAAAAAGAAGATAGGCAATTTTGGACAGTAGGGTGAGTAAAAGCACAAGTCATAAGCAATACCTTGACTACTTGGTAAAATGGTTTGGAAGACCTGTAGAAGACTCATCTTGATTGTCAAAAGCTGAGGTTAATCGTCTTGGTTATCCTCTTGAGAAATGGCCAGGTCACTTTTCTTTCTACCATGGGTGTCTGATGCAAGAGCATCTGTGGTTGCCAACCATCTTGCATCAACAAATTTTATTAAATTTTGGAGTGTAATGTTTTTTATTAATATTTTGGTGCATTTAAATGATTTCATTTCCCAAAAATCAGATTTAGTAAATTGGACAATTTTGGTTTGCAAGTTGCATTGGGAAGCATGCCAAAAATTGCATTTTAATTATCAAATTTCCAAAAATCAGATTTGGGTGTGGAATTCTTGGAGGTTATGTAAGTTTGAATTTTATCTAATTTCCCATAATGTTACTAGCAAGAATGGGACGCCCAAGAGGTGCTACTTGACAATTTTGAATTTGAAATTCAAATTGATGAATTGGGAGAATAATGGTGTCGGCTACTAGAGGCCTACCTTCCTGGAAGTGGAGAAAACATGCATTGGGGAGTCAAAGCTAGTAATTGATGAAAATTAAATGATTTTTCCAAGTAGGGGTGTGGGAGGAAGAAGTTTCTAGATGTTGGAGTGAGTGGTTGCAGAGTAATTCATTCTAGACTTTGGCATTTTGATTTTTGGGGGTTCCTAAATTTGGAGAGTGGAAGGTGAGGGCATGGCTTTTCTTGGGAGTTTTCAGACATGAATTTGCAAGTTGAAGACAAAAATCAATAGCAAACATCTTGGTGAATGCACTGGTGCATTGTGATAGTGATTTCTAGAAGACATTTGCAAGTGAAGAAGGGAGAATTGCAAGAAGTTGGAGAATCAAGGAAACATACCTGTAGATGATCTTGTTGCATGCAACAGATCATATGTTTTGAATTTTAATTCCTTTCTTCAATCTACAAGGCTACATTTGTAATTCTTTCAATTTGAATGTAATTCTCATATGTTGTAGAAGACATTGGGTAATATAAATTCACAATGTGTTGCTAATTTCTGGTGTTGTTTTATTTAATTTCTTGAATTGTTTGAGGTGTGTTTGGAGTTGCATCACAAGGTGTGCTCATATCAATCACATATAATGTAGGCCCAATTCAAATTTGAAGGATAAGAAAACATGAGAACTTATTGGTTTCTAAAGCAAAAACTACATGGATTAACACAAACCAATATGTCAAGGTGGCTCGACAATTCAAATATTCCATCAATATGCAATATTTGCAATTTAAACCGAACTGAAGGAATATGGCATTACTCACACCCCCTTAGTGTTATCCTCTGAATGCCTTAATGAAAAATCCCATCCTCACAACCTCTACCACAAGTTGACATCATAAAAAAATGTCTTAAGATGTAAAGTTCTCAAAATCAAAGTCTATAATTTATTCCATGACTTACTCAATAACCATTTTGTTATCGATGGAATAGTGCACCCACTCTCTAGCACCTATACCTTCTCCCCAATTGAAAATTTAAAATGAACGTAAATTAGGCCAACCCTAAAATATGTTTCCATAGTGAAGTCTAGGACCTAAGACAATAGAAAGAGCAAATATTTGTTGTTGGAAACTATCACTACAAACATCAATTTGTTTGATCAAATTCACAATGATCACTAAGGGGTATGCCTGCATTCCACAATTTCTCATTACAAGAAGAAACTATGTGAATATGTACAATTGAGTTCATTAAAGAAACTCTTTCATATAGACTTCAATTTCTGCCATGAGAATCATGTTAAACATCAAAGTAGAAAAAGTTTGAAGCTTCAGATTGCAGAATTGAACATTCAAAATTGACGGTTCTTTTTTTCATGATTCAAATTCTTGCAAAGAAAAAAACTCATTCAAATTTTATCAAGCCACTCACTTCATGCAATTGAGCATAGAACTTGTAGTTTAATACTGGTTTACTTCTGCCAGATGACTTTGAAAGTGTTTCAATTAAGCTCCAAGATATAATTAAAAAATTTCAAAGAAGAATAAAATTAAAATTAAATCTAAGCTAAAAAGCTAAAACGATTTTAAAAGCAAACTATCTACCATTTACCTTGTAATGCCCAAACTATCTACCATTTAGTTTGCAATGTATAAAAGGATGTGCAAAAAACCATCAAATTAGGATTAATACTTGCTTTTCTCATCCTCTTCTAGTATTACTCGTCTAAACCTTCTAAATCTACAAGGATGCATAAATGTCCATGACTAACAGTTATTCCAAGCCAGCAAAAATCAAACTTCAAAGTGAGACAGCACCATTATAAAGCATCTAGGGTATATGGAAAACACCCATTTTGAAACTCGTCTCTTCATACAAAAGAAAATACCCAAAACAACAAAAATAGCACAAGAAATTGAACTCATTATTATTCATCCAATGCAATTTCATTCAAGCTCAAAGCACCCACATTAATGCATTTTTGCAAATATTCTCAAAAAAGGGCATCTAATAAATGCCAAATCTAAAACCAAAAATGGTCTTTGATATATTCTCATTTAAAGACATCGAATTGTTTATTATCAAGTAAACTATTGCTGTAACTGGAAGCTGTGAAACGCATTCACTAGGCAAACAAGCAAACAAAGACGAAATGATGCCAGACACACTTTAAGTGGAAGCCAAACTGTGTTGGATAGAAATGAAAACAGAAATTTGTTACCATATTAGGTTCAAATTTTGGTTTTCACAATCGTAAAGCTAAGCTCCTTGTCATCAAAATGCCATAAGCATTCAAGAAAATAAAGTGAAACTTCACCCCATAGACACCAAGCATGCATAGGACAAGCCAAAAACCAAATTCCAAAGGGGCTGCATATGGCTTCAACAAGAAGCTTGCAAATTTGTGGTCAATAATGGCAGGAAATGTAATAAAACCCATTCTGAGAGCCCATGTTGATATTTCAATGCATAGAAATGAATTCCACCCACTCCAATGATATCATTTGAGTACAAAAAATGGTTTGTCCAGTACTTCCTACTCTTCCACTACCTTTTTCTTTGGAATTTTCATAGTTTTAAGGTTTATTTCAATCATTTTTAGATCCTTAACCTTTCTTACAATACCATCTTAACCAAAGCCTGTACACTTTAACAATGAAACGTGAAATGAATACCTCATAGGTTAATAATGCAAGGTGTTATATAAGTTGGAGAATGTATCAAAGGATAAGATTAATGCTAAGGCAACATTTAAAATAACCATCAAGTGGATATTACTCGTGCAAGTAGGGCTATTCTCAAAATGCAATTCTTCATTCTCATCTCAAAAACCATATTACTATCAGAAGGGGTTACTAAACAATGAAACCAAACAACATTCACAAGATCGAAGCTTAAAACAAACTACAATTGAATTCCACCTGAACGAATATATTTGGAACATAAAGGCCAACTGTCCATCTTTTAGAATTATCAGACATAGCTTAACGAGAACTTGAATTGTCTTTAAACAAACAAAAAGGTTATTCAAGAATTCATTCATTATTTTACACAACCAAATAAATAAGCTGAATTCTAGACTGATATTCTATTAATTCATGTTAAATAACCAAGCAGGATCTCACTATCATAAAGAATTCGAAATTTGCAAATATGACACATTATTTGTGTTGAAGAACTCATTATACCCAGCATAAAATTATCATGATTGCAAACAAGTCTGAACCCTTCCAATAGCTTTTGTAGTTCCTTCTGTTATTTGGTGTGAAGAACATTTTCTGAATCCTATAAAAGGAAGTAGATAACCATCATTGCCACCATGTTTTGAGCCGTTCCAATTGATTTTCTAATTCAATTAATATCTCCTTCATTAACTCACTAAATAGAGGACCTGCACTTTGATGAAGACAAAAAAATTGAACACTTGGAGTGTTCAGAAGAAATAGAAGGAATCAATCTCATTTCTATGTCAATATATGTTTGCTTTCTTCCATCATTGATGTTTGTTCCATCCAATGCAGCAATATGTGGTCAGAAGTTTTGCTAACAAGCAAAACCAGAATCTGTGGAACAGTACTGAGTCCATTTGCCAAAGGGTATCTCATCAAAGCTTTTTGAACTAAAGATTTTTTTCCTTATGTTCAGTAACAAAGCTGCGCAGAAAAATTAAAATTCAATGCACCTAATATTTTGAAACGAAGTACACATTAATCACACATCTTTCTGGGCCATCTCAACAAAAAGGCATATACTTAAGAAGTTGCTGATTTCAGTCCTCTCATATTCCATAAATCATTCTTTACAATGGAAACATTTATTTTGCCCGTGCTTATCATTTGACAAACAAAGGTTTTCGTATTCTCTTATAATGCTATTCAGTATTATATATAAATATTTAATTATGTTAAATTGAGACAAATTTTAAAGATAAATCAAAGAATTCCCTAGCACTTTGAAGTGCAAATTAAACAATGAGCATAAAAAATCGAACATCCAAAATCCTGCTAAACCTTCTCAAGTGCAGGTTGATTACTTCATCCAAGATGGATATTTGATAACTGTTGAAGAACAATGTTACCAGAAATGTCATCTGCAAGGTTAAAAAACAAGGGAAAGGAAACATTAAATTTGGGGGAAATTGTGAAAATTTACAGAATGCTTAAAAATTTCTCAGGTTTAAGCAGAAATGTAAATTTTATTATAAAATTGCTAGTTTTTCTTTACTTTTTGTGCAGAAACTATTTAATTTTCAGAATTTGGTGATCCTTTTTCTGAAAAGAGTAACATTTTATAGTTTTAATCTTTGTGAGAAATTGTATGTCCAAAATCCCCAATGGATCACCAATTTTGGTAAGACTAGTAAACACATCCAGATTATGCTTATGTTGTTGCAATGCAGAGATTCCATTATCATCAAAACTATATGTCAACCAGAATATACAGTAATCCATTCATGAGTAGAAATTGTAATAAAACATGCAAAACTGGGACCTACCCAATGATTGTCAAGTTACTTGTACCAGCCAGCCATGAAATAACGAAGACCAAAACAGAATGCACATGACAAAGCCTGCAAAAACATTATAACTTCAGCCAT
Source organism: Sequoia sempervirens (assembly GCA_007258455.2). Classification (NCBI taxonomy): domain Eukaryota; kingdom Viridiplantae; phylum Streptophyta; class Pinopsida; order Cupressales; family Cupressaceae; genus Sequoia; species Sequoia sempervirens. The sequence continues at coordinate 48,463 of VDFB02322900.1, forward strand.
ACTATTATTTACTCTTCTGAAATTTGTATCAACATATTTTAACTAGACCATAAAATCATTACAGCCAATTGAAGCTATTAAAACACATACCTGGAATGCTAACAATTTGACACAAAGAGATAGTTCTGAACATCTTCCAAACAATCTTAGAAACAAATTGACAAGATTCATGTCTTTACTTCCTGTGAGTAGCTGTGTTTGAGGATCATAGCTGTTCCAGTATCAAATAATTGGGAACACTATTAACATTTCATTCCACAGATAGTTTTGAAAACATAACAGCAAATCAAAAACACAATTGAAGATGAGAATTCATTCAAACATTTCCCAAATTTTGTTTCTCAAAATAATTCTGCAAAAAAATATTATATACCTTGGTAAACGATGTCGAGGACAAGGCACAAATTTGAAAAGCTGTCACCACACATGTTCCACAACGAATGCACATTAGTGACACTGTTTGTAACAGATACTAAATATGCCATGTCCTTAACTTTGTATGAGAAAAGAGAACAGGAAAGTTCACAAAATCAGGAACCATTTAAATATTGTGGAGACACTGAATAATTACCTGTGGACACGAGTAAAGGAAGTTTAAAACTTCTGGTAGGAAGAATAATAGCAGGGTTTCGCTGCAAATAGAACAGCCACCAATGCATTAGATCTAGAATAACTAAAATATTTGCAATGTTTAACAAGTACTAATAGATAAGTAAAGAAAACTACTTAGATGATGATTCTGAAATCACGTATAACAGACCAAAAAATTTAGATGTCATGAAAGTTAGATTTCTTTGATTACAAGAAGAAATGAAATAAATGATGTAACCTTCAAATGTCAAAAGGTCGTTGAAAAGCATGGAACAGCCGGAACTCAAACCTAGAAGCTCTTATCAACATGGCAGAGTGTTCTAGCACTGAGCTACCAGCCCCTCTCAGGTTCTATTTTCCTTCCCTCAAGCCACAAACCGGTTCAAGCTCACCTAGCTTGGCTCTAATATTATGCTGAAATGCATGGGCCAGCTAAGACTTGAACAAAAACAATGTTTTTTTTTTTTAAATTCACAGCACTCTTGCATTTGTGTTATGTTACCAGGTTTGTGCATCCTAGGGGCAGGTTCAGGTTCGGTTCGAAACTTGTTCGGGTTCTGGGCTGGTTCTGCTGTGGGTTCTGGCATGGTTCCCTTTCTGGGGGACTGGTTCGTTTGGGTCGAACTCGGGCAAACCCAGGTCAAACCCGACCGAACCCAATCAGAACTTGCAGCCCAAGCAGAGTTAAAACAACTTTTTTTTTGCATTTTTTTAATTGTTTTCTCCTTTTGACTTTGACCAGCGCCCAATGGAACCCTAAAAGTGATTTCTAAATCACATTAAAAACCAAAACTACTTCACTTTCGTTCATTTGTTTTGCAAACAAGCACTTTCATTCCAAGATGTTGGGCATTCATTTTTGCTTCTTGGATTGACAAAAGGAGTTGAAGATTGACCATTGAAGCTTCTACAAATGATTGCATTGTCATTACTACACATTTGCAAGTGTTCATTGGCTGCAATCTAACTACTTAGGGCCACAAGGTCCATAGAGTCATTACATCATCTAAAAACCTCTTTGAGCTTATAAGATTCATCAATACATTTGAAAAATTCACCAAAGTGTCTAAAGTTTCAAGCATCACCCTTCCATCTTCCACCATGTCATGAACAAAATGATACTAAACATATATATATTTTGCCCATGCATGAAAATTTGGGTCCTTTTCCAAGTTGATAGCACTCTAACTATCACATCCAATCTAAAATTATATTTAAGTTATCCCGGCATCTAAACATAATATTTGAAGCCATAACATTTGCTTCCAAACATTCTAAAATATTTGATAGTAGGAGTTCTTCCATACCATAGTTCATAGGGAGTCTTTGAACTGTTTATTCTTGCTTATACTCTGTTGAGTATGTATACTGCAGTATGAATAGCTTCTCTCCAATCGACATCCAATAGATTTTCTTACTTCATCATTGTCCTTGCCGCTTCCTAAACTGTCCTATTCCTTCTTTCGACAACTCTATTATGCTGAGGAGTTCTAGGGGCTGACAAGGGCCTTTTTATTCCATGATCTTCACAAAAATTGTTAAACTCATTGGAGGTGAACTCTCCACCTCTATCAGATCTTAAGCACTTGATTTTCATATCCATTTCATTCTCAACCATAGCCTTAATTTCTTTGAACTTGTCTAGAGCTTATGATTTTTCTTTGAGAAAATTTTCCCAGGTCATTCTAGAGTAGTCATCAATTAACAACATGAAATACCTGTCACCTTGAAAGCTTCTTGTTCTTGTAGGTCCAAATAGGTTTGTTTACACCAACTCCAAAGGTCCTACAGTAAAATATTCTTTGATATTGAACCTCTTTCTTGTTTGTTTCCCAACCTGTCATTCCTTGCAAACTGCATTGATAGGCTTTGTAATCCTTGGCAGATCTCTCATAGCTTGAGTATAGTTGATCCTCACTAGGCTATCAAAATTGATGTGACACATTCTTCTATTCCAAAGCAAACTTTCATTGATTTGAGTCATAAAGCACTTACCATTAGCACCTTTGAGCTAATAAACATTCCCACATGTCCTTGTTCCTGTAGCAACCAGATTTTTGGATCTTTCTTTTTTGATCTCACAACCACCATCCTGAAAGACAAGATTATATCCTTTTCTACACATTTTTCCTACACTAAGAAAATTATGCCGGAGACCCTTGACATAAAGAACATCATTTGTATTATGCTTTCCATCAAAACCAATTGAACCTTTTCCACATATCTTAGCAGATGTATCATCACCAAACTTAACAAGACCACCTTCAAACTTCTCAAGTTTAACAAACTTACTCTTATCACTTGTCATATGATTTGAGCATCCGTTGTCAATTATTCAAATTTTTTCTCCTCTCTAGCATGAAAAACAGTCACCATAGTCCCTTTGATGTTGTGACCTATTTCCAGAGAAATTTCCTTCATACATCTTTTAGAGTCAGTAGAATTATTTCCAATATTCAGAGCCATGAACAAGCATTCATCATTTTCATCATCTAGGTAGTTAGATTCATCATCAGATATGCTAACATCTTCTTTAACATAATAACTTATCTTGACAAATTTACCTTTATTATCCTTATATTTGTCATTTGAAACTTTGGTTGGACAGCTTGAAGCATAATGACCTATGTTTCCACAGTTAAAACATTTGAAAGTAACTTACCTCTATATTTTCCAATGCCCTTTTTCAATCTTCTTACAAAATTTGTTTCAATTTCATCAAGATCATCCAGATCTAATCCATCATCCTTCTTTGTTTTGCTAGCTTTAAAAGCAGGCTCTTTTCTTGAATTATTTTGACCAAACTCTCATTTTAAAAGTAGTTAAAGCACCAAACAATAACCTCTAAAATAATGATCTAAATTTTGAACTTCTTCAATAGCAGAAACTTTAAGACTATAAGATTTAGGAAGAGTTCTTAATACCTTCTTTACCACCTCATCTTCTTCCAGTTTCCCACCAAGGCCATTGATGTAGTTGACAACTTCATCCACTCTATGCATGTAGCTTGCAATATCTTCATCTTCTGACATCCTTAGGGTTTCAAACTTAGTCTTCAAATTCTGCATCTTTGCTTGCTTGACCTTATCATCTCCTTCATAGATACTTTCCAACTTCTAGATTTCTTAACCATATTTGTAGCTCATAACCTTCACAAGTTTTGAATCAGCAAGACCACTCAAAAGAGCATTTCTTTCTTTGCCATTGTTCTCATATGCTTTGATCTCATCATCAGTTGTCAGACCTTTAGAGGGCATGGTATATCCATCTTCAATTGACTTCCAAACTCCAAACCCTAAGGAAACAAGGAAACCTTCCATCCTGGTTTTCCAAAATGCATAATTTGTCCCATCAAACAAGGGAGCCTCCTTCCTGTGCGCCATCTGGATCTACCTCAAGCTGTTAAGCTTCTTCCAAAGAACCTTGCTCTGATACCAATTGTTAGATGCACAGGACAACTAAGAGGGGGGGGGAGGGGTGAATCAATTATACATTAAAACATCAAAACCTTCATTAGCATTCAGACCTTTATTAGTCCTTAAACCCTTAATCGGATTTAGCATGAAAGTAAACAAGTGAAACACCAACACATCAAAACACCATGCACAATAGAACATCGGATTTATGTGGAAAACCCAAGAAGGGAAAAGCCACAATGAGGATTAGCTCACAATATAAAGTAATAGCAACACTGAATACAACAGGCTCACTATCGGAGGGCTCACTGCCCAAAAGAAATAAGGGCTCACTGTCCAAAAGAAAGGAGATAGGAGGGGTGGCTCACTTCCAATTTGAACTACTAACAATACATCTCTCTTATGCCAAAGGTATAGTTCCACTAAAGCACAAACAACTCATTCAACAAACTAAAATGTAGACACCTTCTACTCCCTACATCTGGGAGTCATAGGCATTAAAGCTCGCACTTAGATCACCATACTTGATCACATTTGCATCTTTCGCATCACACACCCTCTCTGCTTAATCCACACAACAAATCGCCTTGTATTTATACCATCCGTGACCTAAAACAATCTCAATTATGTCGGACTTAAGGAAACGTATGCACCTCAACAGTGCAACATCAAATAGGTCGGCACCAAACACTTCCATAGTGTAAAGAAGTGAAGACAGACCACACCACAACTTAATTGGGACTCAAATCTACACTGATATGCTTCTCAACACTTCCAAAAATAGCAATCATCCTTCACAATTAGCGCTAGCACGCCAAGTCGGCCAAACCTACACTAACACTAACAAGCAACCACAAACACACCTCTCCAGGTTTGGAAACATCTTGCAAACCTTACAACAACAATCCAAAACATCTCAGAATATTCCACGTCATCAGAATATTCACCACTACTACTACAACCACCTGAAACTTAAGAACACCTTTATTCTATGCAACCAGACACACTAGCACAGACATCCAACTCACCAAACAACCTTGCGGAACACCACAACATTTGAAACTTCAAGGGAAAGTAGATACAGACAATATAAGCACGTTCCCAGATCTGCAAGCCAATAACCTTCACTGCAGAGAAATGCGGGCAATCTCATTTCTCCCAAACACCTTGTTTCACCAAACAGACATACTGTCAAACACATCTTCCACTATAGTACGATCCAGAACCTGAAACTCTAGATATAACAACTCTGAACACCTTTAATCATCATATCAAACTACACAAGCATATCTTCAACCATGAAGAAATGTGGAGAAGAACATTGAACTCTCTTTTATTCAAATTTTCTCAAAAGCACTTGGAACCCAAGTGAACCACCTACACCAACAACACTACTAACATCTCTACAACACATCTGCAACATCTCTCATCAACTATAGCACATCCAACTATCCCTCCAAACACAACTTTTGCAACTATACCGAAGTAAGACACCGATGACAACACCAGCAACATTGTGCTAACATCAATACCAACAACTCCAATGCTAGGGGTTGACTTCATCAACACCAGCAGCATTCCAACACTCTCTTCATACAAGGGGTTGACATCAAAGACAACTCACAAACAACTCAAGCTTCCAATAGGCTTGTTGACTTGGAATTAGAAAGTGATGTGGATACCAAATGATCTAGCAATGGTTATGTCTTTAACCTATTTAGTGGTGAAATAAGTTAGATGAGCAAGTGACAAGTTGTGGTTACTTTATCCATGATAGAGTTAGACTACATGGTAGAAACTTACACTTATAAGGAAGCATTTTGATAAAGTTGCCCTCAAAAATCCAAAGGAGTTTCATCTTCCAAACTCTAGGAAACCAAAGGGGTTTCCTACACTAATCTCCAAAACCTAAGGGTTTTCATCCTTAGATCCAATAGCTAAACACATGTGCTTGAACTAGGGTTATGATTTGATGAAAATGCCAAATGATGATCCAAACTAATGAAGTCGTTTTCTTTATATAGAGGTTGAAGGACTAGTGTGAGCCCATAGTTTCCTACCATTTTATCACATTCAAAATTTAGCCCATTAATGGCATTCCTAGTCAACTATGGCAGTGGGTGAAATCCATTCAAACGGTAGGGTTCTGTGTAAGTGCATGCCTAAGTGCAAGATTCCAAGGAAATGTATGCTTGAAGGACAAGCAAAGAATTCTCCCAAGGTCCAATGCCAAGGGTTCGGGGAATGGGATCCTAAAGTGTCAAGATGCAAGACAGTGGGGGTCCAAGGATTTGTATGCCAATAGCAGCAATACAGCAGGGGTCCAAGGATTCAGGTGTCTAAATACCTCACTAACACTTTCACAAAGGTAGGCCATTATCAAAAGCCCCAAAGGTCTAAAGAGGAATGTGTGGGTGAAGCAACGGTCGAGGAATCAGGGTGCTAGGTGATCAAGGAGGCAAAAATCTAAAGGCTCGCTGGGGAGAGGGAAGTGGAAGGTAGGGGGCATGGGGAATGAAAGGCATGGCAGTATGAGAAAGTTTGAAAACCTGCCCAAGGTTTGAAAGTGACCCAAACATCCTCCTACTTAGGATTTAGGGACATTACACCTAGAGACATAAACATCACACATTTGTTCTCATAAATATTGTATGAAAAATTGCATGATACAACTTTTCTATTACAATTCTATGCATGTCAATTGTCTTCTCTATTTTCCTTGTTCATTTACACTGCATTATTTCTAACCTCTCTCATTCATAGATCATTTCCAGTATTGGTTTGGTTTGGCAGAAATAGAACTAGAGGTTGGCCCAGGTAAAATAGTTATATTATTTACCCTTCCATTTAGCAGCTCTTTCTAATTTGTTTCTATTCACTACAGCTGGGTCTACTGCAGGTTATAGGGCTGGAACACCAGGATCAACAGAATCTAAAGGATCTACTTCTGCAATGTCTGCCAGTTCTTCTCCTGGGCTCCAAATCAATGTTATTCAAGTATTGGATCTGGATTTTATGAGCATTTAACATGTTTGGTTTTTGTTGATTGAAATCAACGTGAGGAACAGTGTTAGGCTTTGAATTAATATTGTCATTCATCTTAGCTGTAGCTTTGCATGCATCTAAGTTATTCAATCTATAAAATTTTGCATTGTTTGTGTGTGTCAAAGGTAGAACACTTATCCTTTTCTCATGTATGTGAATCTATTGATCTCTGATTTCAGCCAGTCAGAAAGCAATTTATTTTTAGTTTAGTTGTTATTTCATCCAATTGCAAGTATTTTATGACATAAAACCTTGTCTGTGAGAAAAGAACCTTTCAGGTCTTGTGCTCATTCTTGAGAAAAAAAAGGGCAGAATTTCATTTCAGTTATTTGCTTTATGCAAAGCCACTTACAGAATATTGTAAGGTGTGCATTATTGTGTATTTTGTTCATAAAAGGCTAGGTTTAGTTTAGTTTACTAGGGAACTTCTGCTAAAATTTTGAACAGAGCTTTATCCTTGCATGCTATTCTGTTTTGTGTTTTCTTGTAAAAGTCAAATTAAAATGCTAGCAAGCTCTTAACAAGAGGATGATCAAAAGATCATCAAAATAATTTCAGAAGCACCAAATAAACAGGTATAGACATCTAAGAATATGCCAAGATGATTACATCAAGGATTGACAAAAAAGTACCACCACCATAGGTAGTTGAATAAAACCATGGACAAACAGTCATTCAAATTACAATCCCAGGTCCCCAAGAAGCAGCCATACATGATTGGGAAAAAAAGTTAACTGGAAAACCAGGCCCAAAGGCCCTCAAACAGCTTTGTGAGAAGAGCCAATGCAAAAACCTGCTTTACTAAGCTAAAATATAAGGAACGTGGTATAATTGCAACTGAATCCCTATAAACATGGATAATAAAAATGATTCATTGCCACATAAACATCCAATTTTCATCCATAGTATTTAAAACAATGTACGCTAAAAGATAGACTTTTAAATATAACAAGTATAATAAACAGATCATCACAATAATTTCACAACTGCCTAATAAACAGGCATAGACAGCTAGAAGACGCCAAGAAGATTAGATCAAGGATCACCTAAAAAGGCACCACCACCACCATAATCCTTAAGAAGAGCATAATCAAAGATCATCACGATAATTAGAGAACTACTCAATAAACACTTACAGACAGCTAAGAAGATGCCACGCAGATTAAATTAAGGATAATCAAAAATGCATTGAGAATTTTCTTTTTAGTTTTAGAAATGATGAGTATTCCATACTCCAATATCCAAGATATTGCAAAAGCCTCATTTTTAATAACAGTAAAGTTACTACCTACAAGATGCTTAGATAGGATATAAATAGAAGGAATGAAAATTCACCTGAAATGGCCAAGTATGCCAGCCACTGCCAGTGCCATTCCAGCAAAGTAAGTAAAAGTATCACCAACAAACACAGATGATGGGTACCTACCATATATACATTGTGAAAAAGTAAATGCTCTGATATAAGTGAGTTGAAATACTTGTACAACAATGTGAAAACCCATACCAGTTATAAGAAAGTAAACCCAGTGAAGCTCCAACCAAAGGCTGGATAAGATAAATAGAAAAAGCATGGGCTTGTTTATATTCAGTATCTGAAGACATTCCAACTTGCATGAGATTATGGATCAAGATCTGCAACAAATTAGGAGGGAAGGTTTATATCTATTGGATTCACTGTCAAATTAGCAAAATATATCTATCACTGGTGAATATCACACTTTCGGTAAGGAGAACAAGTGTAAGCTGAATCTTACCGCTGAGGAAATAACAACAGTTTGCCCAACTTCCAAACCATTTATACCAGCATGAATGTTTATAGAATTTGTACAGAATACTGCTAGAAGAAACATGTACAGCTTGTATATCCACCCTATTCACCAAACCACATACATGTAATCATTTCTTCAGTAAATAGATTGCATTGTTCTAAAAGCACAGATGCATAAACAAATGTGAGAAATACATGCACAGCAACAAAAGAAACAGCATGTTATTAGCATCAAAGGATAGTACCCTCAATGAAACTAGTGTTTATGAATGCAAAAACTTACTCAGGAAAGAGTTAGATATTCATTTCTATTTGATGAAACTGCTAATATAGATTCAACAAACCCTTTGCATGATGGGTACCACACACATCAAACAATACAGACTCTGGCATCAATAGAGAGGGATTAGAGCAGTGTTCCCTGGGATTTTAAGGCATTTCTGAATGGGGGGCGATTTTGGAGATGGGTGGGCAGGGGCAGAACATCCACATTCTGTCATCCTTTTCTTATGTGTTTTTGGACACTCCCTCAACATGGGAGACATCTCCTGGAAACATCCCTCAAAAGGGGACATCAGGATACACCGAGGAGCCCCCAATGTCCCTGTGAGGTCTCAAGGATGTAATGACATCCCCCATGGCCTGTCATACTTTAAATCATGAGAAAAAAACAACTTGCTTTTTCGAAATTTTCAAAAACCCTAAGCAAATGTAGGGGACGAGAAGAGAGTTCAACAAACAAAAAGCTGAAGAGAGGTGAAGAAAAACAAAGAAGGATGAAGAAGGAAGAGGGAAAAGAAGAGGAAGAAGTTATGTAACATATCCTTGTGTTTTTAAGTTTCTTTTCTTTTTCATTTTTTGTTTTGATTTGATAGTTCAAATACTTGCAAATACTTTCAAGTTCTATTGCTTTTTTTCTTAACCTTGAATGCTGCTATTACGAACTTACACATGTTGAAGTTTTAAGTTTTTCAAACCTTCAAACCTATTTTTTAGAACTTATTCAAACTTGCAAAGTTGCTGTTTTTTCTTGCTTTTGGCATGCAAACCCATTTTTTATAAAATTGATTTTTGCAAGCAAAAAATGTTGGTTTTTAAAGTTGAGATCTTTTAAAAAGTCTGCTGTTTTTTATTTTCATAATGTTACTTTTTCTTGCATCAATTTTCAAGTTTAAGATGGATTCACTCAGTGACAATGATGACCTTGATTTGGGTCATGAAAATGAGGAAAATGTGCAGAAATCAGCTTAGGCAACCAAACCCCAGCCACAAGCACAAACAATTCAATTGGGAGTGATTGCAACTGGATTGCCCTTCCAAGTTGTTGGCAACCATATGCCAAAAGACTATTTAACAAGAAAACTCCTTTGCACCAGTTTGCAACATTGCTTGACACAATGAGTAGCTACTTCAGATGGAAGTCAATATTGGAAATGCAACATTTTCCTAGAAGACTGAAAAGGCAGCATTGTAAGCGTTAATGCACACTTTCTACATACCCTTGGCAAAGGGGTTGGGTCTTGAGGCAAACTCACACTTGAGGAAGGGCTAGATGGTCAAATTATTTCAAGGGGCATAATGCACCAAGAGTTTCTTGTATACCACTAAGATTCGAGTAGACCACATCTCTTTCCATCATTTGAGATGACTGCAATGGAATTTAGGGGGAAATGGAAAGCCAGAAATTCGTCATTGCTAAACCCAATCATAGATATGTTCAATGTGTAGGCAAGGGAGGTTGTAAATCAAGCAATTGCAAATTTCTATTTTGGTGATGGCATTCCTTTACATGTTGCTCAATTTCTTTTTTACAAGGACCTTATCAACAAGGTAGGTAGAGCTGGTCCTAGTTATTGTTGGAAATAAGCCACATCCGAACCAAAGATGGGCTGGTCCTATAGGGGCCAGTAGCTCAGTTGGTAGAGCACTCCAGTAGCAAATGGAAGGTCCTAGGTTCAAGTCCTATTTGGTCCATGAAAAACTAAACATGGTATCAAAGCCAAGCCAAGCTAGGAGCCCCAAGCACCTAATGTGGCTTAAGGGGGAGTGTTGGGAATAAGCCGCATCCGAACCAAAGATGGGCTGGTCCTATGAGGGCCAGTAGCTCAGTTGGTAGAGCACTCTAGCAACAAATGAAGATCCTAGGTTTGAGTCCTAGCTGGTCCATGAAAAGCTCAACAATTATGTGGGTCCTAGTGAGACTAGATTGAGAACCACTCTCTTGGAAAAAATTTATTCCAAAGTTAGCCTATTGATGGAAGAGAATAAGGCTTGATGCATAACACATGGCTACAACATAATCATGGATGGATAGACGGATGTTAGACACCACACATCATCAACATTATAACTCCATGCATTGATGGACCTTACTTCTTGAGGGAAATTGATTGTTCAAGAAAATGCAAAGATGTCAAGTCTTATTTTTAAATCCTAAGAGAAGCCATTGAGGAGGTTTGTCCTAAAAATTAGTTCAAGTGATTACTAATGCAACATACATTATTGGACTGCTTGTTGGTGGAAGAGAATAAGGCTTGATGCATAACACATGGCTACAACATAATCATGGATGGGTGGACGGATGTTAGACACCACACATCATCAACATTATAACTCCATGCATTGATGGACCTTACTTCTTGAGGGAAATTGATTGTTCAAGAAAATGCAAAGATGTCAAGTCTTATTTTTAAATCCTAAGAGAAGCCATTGAGGAGGTTTGTCCTAAAAATTAGTTCAAGTGATTACTAATGCAACATACATTATTGGACTGCTTGTTGCATGCATCCTATGAACAGTACACTCAAAGACAATGGAAAAGATAGAGTTGATGAAATAGGTGGTGGTGTATGCAAGGGATGTGCAAATTTTCATTTGTGACTACCACACCTCATTGGCATTGTTTCAAACCTTTGTGAGGAAGGAATTCATTAAACCAATTGAGACTTAGTTTACTTCTTATTTCATTATACAAAAAGGATGCTTGAGTTGCAAGAGCCATTGCAATTTATGATTATGACATACGAATGGAACAAGTAGGAGTAAATGAGAGAACGGGGGAAAAGAGTAAAGGAGACTATGGTTTGTGAACTTTTTGGTTGAATGTAAAATACATCACATCTTTTATACAATCTATTTTCACCATCATCAAATTTGGGGATTTTGATAGTCCTAGTCTTGGGGGGATCTACAAGAACATATGCTTGGCCAAATGAAAGCTACTATTTGTGAATCAACCCTATAGTCTACTAAGCATATGTATCCCATCATCCAAAAGGGCAAAAGAAGATGAACACCCTTCTACATATGGCTGCATATACTTTGAATTCAAAATAATATGTGAAAACACCTAACAAACTTCTTTCCATTGACAACCAAGAGATGAGAAATGGCCTCATGAAGGCCTTTAAAAAAATGTACACCAAAGGAAGCTTATTGATCAAAGTTTAGTGGATTAAGTTTACAAAACTAGATAGCAACAAGACTTCACAAGGATTCACTAATGCACTTCAGCACAAGCCAAGCAAACTAACTAGGAACAAATATACAACCCAAGCCAACTATCTTCAAGCGCATGAATTTAAAGCAAGATATCAGAAACAACGATTAGCTTTTATTATCAATTTCCCATTTTTGAACCCCTGATCAAATCAGAATTCAGACTTTTATTTATTACTGATTCCCATAAGTTGGATCACTCTATATGAGCAGAAAATGATGAACATTGGAGCATATATTATAAAGGTATAGATCAGAGAAGGCTCCAAGATACATCCGCATGTTTTTAAGGATATAAATCAGGGAAAGCATTCAAGACTCAAAGCCTATAAATTCATGATATACAGACAGAACCATATACAAGCTAATGCATGATTTTAATGAAGAATTCAGGAACAGAAAATTGGATCTAGTCAAGGATCACATTTATTCTTACATACAAATCAGAGGCATGATCAATAAGAAATATACATAGCCTTCTCACCACAACAATATTCAGCAGGCCTCTTATATAATAACTATTTTTAAAAAGGAAAATTTGATTCTTTCCTTGATAAGAATCAAGACTTAGATCAGACATTAATTATAATGCACAAGAATTATAATAATCTATTCTCTTCAATATCCATTTAATATAAGATGGTTGACTTAACATACATCTAAGGGTGTTCATTTATCCAATATATTGCAAATTTAAATCATATTTTACAAATGCTCCTACAAGGGACATTATAGTGGTATCAGAGCCAAAATTCCTAACCCTTGGGTGACTTCAGAAAATTTGATTTTCAATCATGGCAACAGAGGATATAAAATGATTGGCAAGATCACTCTATGAAGCAGGCAACAAACTTTATACCGAATTTCAATCAAAGGATGATGTCTTGAACACACTTGAAAGGGTGGAAGATTGTTTGATTCATATTGAGCAGTCATCCTCTGAAGTGCTAGATATAGCTCTAACTCCTACAATGACCACCTTGAAACAACACAAATGGTTGAAGCATTGTGATGAGGAGATCAAGTTGTTGGTGACCTCTTGTTTAAGTGAGATTATGAGAATCTTGGTACCTATAGTGCCCTATGATGATGACATGATGAAAGAAGTAGTACACTTGATTGTAGACAGTTTTGAAGATCTAGATGACACCAATAGTAAGCATTAATCAAGAAGTTTGGAGGGCTCCCAAAAAGAACGGAATCACATTCTAAAAGCATCATGAGGCTTACCAAGACCCTCTAAACTCGCTGCCATGAACAAAACCACAGCTAGATGAATCCTAATCTCTCCAAGAAGCTTGGAGTTCTCCTTCGCCCACCAGTTAACCTACGGAAAAACTCGAAAATAAGGCTAATTGTTCACAAACTGATTGTACTTGAGAAGGGGACATTACATTCTCAGTGTTGGATTGCCTCCATATGGACCAATTGTGACTGATGACTATGACCATGCTAGCAAGCACCTCTCAAACAATCACAAGTCATCTCAAGATGACTGTGTTGGAGGAAAAATAGGGTCTTAGCAACCTTCAAATTAAAAATAAAATAATTAAAAGCAAGCTTCAAAGAAAAAATTTAAAAGAAAAAATAAATTAAGTTTTAACAAAAATAAATTTCTAATTATCTAAAGTGAAACATAAAACTTTATATTGTTTCACTTCCCTTCAGTAGCTCCAATTTCAAGAATGTTGTAAAAATGCCCTGCGATATGTGATGGTTGGTGATGAACATTTGGATCTCTTTGGCCTCAAAATACACCTTTTTGATATAATCAATTTTGTTGCCAATCTTTTGCAACATAAGTTTGAGAAAATGGACAACACAAGGTATCCAAAAAATATGTGAATAGCATTCCTCAACTAACAAACCAGCACTCTACAATTATTTGCTTTGTTCATTATGACTTGAACAATGTTACAAGGCCCCACTTCCTCAATGTCCTACAAGAGCATGTTAGCAATAAATTGTCCATCCTTCACCTCCCCCTTACAATCCACAACTTTCAAAAACATTGCCCCTTTAGGGGACATTGCAACTGCATTAATCAAGAGCTGATTTTTAGCATCCTTCCATCCATCAAAAACAATTAGCACCACTATCTCGGCCCATGATCCCTAATGAGCTGCAATGAATCTTTTACAAGCTTAACCTCCTATTCTAATGAGATGTCGCACACCTTCTCATAACCCAGGTTCTTGTACCCTTTTGGGGCCTCATTAATTTTTTCTTGCCATATCTTGCCAATATGGTGAGCAAAAAACATGAAAAGCCAATCGATTTGCATAAATGCATTTCATTATGTGTTAATCAACAGTGATTGGGGACTCATTTTGAAATGCCATTTCTCATGGTCCCCTTAGTCTCATATTGAAAACCAGATTTTTTAAGCCATCATCAAAAACGGTTGGTCCTCTACCACAACTTTAGGATTAGATGAGGTTAGAAGGGGATTCATTCATTGAGATCCTTTCTTTGGCAACTAAAGATGGTTTTCTCTACAACCTAATTCTTCATCTACTTGATCTTGCTCCTAAATATATGCATCACTTGCTTAGATGGCATGGACACACCATTCTTTCTAGGGCAATCTTTGATGCCTTGTCCAGAATTGCCACACAAATGGACTTTCACCCAACTACATAAGCTTGAATGCCTCACACAACAACCATTGCAAATTCAAATATACAACCCATCACTTGGAATATGTATCATATCAAAATAACTCCAAAGAGGAGAATTTGGATCCATTTTAAAGCAAGGTTAGCACATGTATCTTGAACTAGCTGCCATTGCAATCCCTATCACAAGAAGTTTAAAAAAAACACATTCAAAAAAATGAAAAAATAAATATATAACCTTACTCATTTCATATTTTAAGCATGTTGATACATGCATAGAAGAATGAAAACAAAACAAGAAATTGAAAACAAAACAAGAGAGTTGAAAACAAAAATTCAACAAAAAATCAAAAAACTTTTACCTCTTTTATGAAATTTTTCTCTATAATCTCCTTGGCAACGAATGGCTTCTTGCACACACATAAGAATAGCAATGCAACTGCTTTTGAACCTTCAATAATCAATCTTCAACTCTATTTAAGTAATGGCAAGCAAGAATGAAAATTCAGCAAAAAGAAAACTGTCTTCAATAATCAAAATGAGATAAAATGAGTTTGCTTTAGTGTTTGAAATGGTTTAGATAGCACTTTTAGGGTTAGGAATTCATTTAGTCTACTTTAGTCAAAGTCAAACACTAAATACTATTTAAAAAGCAACAAAATAAAATCAGTCAAAAAAGGGGCAGGTTCCGTGTTGGCACTGCTGGATTCCCCCGTGTTCTGTCTAGGTTTGCTTGAGTTTGTCAAGGACAAACCCACAAATAGTACACCCTGCCTGAATCAAAAATCACACCAAATAAGACTGGATCCAGTACAATTCAGACCTAGACCCGGGGTCAAAATCAACAGTTCTAATAACTTAGTTGCAAAGTAAGGACACAGTTCCTTCCAACAATTCCAATGATGAGGTTTCTAGATATTCAATTGATGATGAGGACTGATTTTTTATCTTGTCGGTGAAACAAAAACAACTATGGATATATTTTTTGGCAATCTCATTTGCCATTTTGATGCTTGTCAATTGTAGACTCTAGTTGGTACTTTAAACTTTCAGGTCATTTGTAATGAATTATAGTTTTCAACTACTATGATCATTGATATTCAAATTATTGCATTTTGATGTATGATTTGACAATTGGCGTTGTTTAATGATTATTACTTATATCCAACATCACAGTCAAACCAGCTGTAAACCAATCAACTAATCGTCTTTAATACATTTCAAGCTACATAATGGAGTGAGCAAATAAGTTTGATGCTTTTTGCTTGTGTTACCGAAGTTCTAAATACAATCAATGGTATGGCCAGCATTTTTGCTCAACCAAAAGTGGGACTTCATCCCAAAATGTCTCTGCTAGATTTCAACAATTAAACCACCCAATCATCACAATAGGATGCAAAAGTCTCCCTATGTTTACCACATCATAACTATCATTGGCATTTTCCCAAGTAAAAACTAATCTCAGGTACCATTCTTGCAGATCATGGTGTTGGACACAAGCTTTCTCAGGTTTAGCCACAGTTTGTCACAATGCACTTGTCTAAAAGGCCACAACTAAATTTCTAATGGTTTCTCACATGCTTGGCAACCATCTATAGCATAAAAATTGTGACACGCCAATTTCTATTGCTGAAGGCAACTATAAAACTCAATTAACCTAGCTATAGCATTTTTCCTTTCATCCCAAACCTCCATTACAGGGACATCAAAACTTAGCCCATCATTATAATTATCATAAATTTTCTTTCCCTAATTTATCAGGAACTTGTCATCATGTCTTCTATGTTGTTTGATTAATCTTTTATTACTAATCTATCACCCAACATTCAGTTCCTCTTATCCTTTTTTTTGGTTCATTCTGCAACCACCTTCTCTGAATTTAAATCAACCCTCAACATGATTCCCAAAATTCTTATCTTGGAATCAAATAGTTGACAGATTTTTGAACCACCTCACCCTACACCTAATCTAATTAGCTTATACCATAGTTAAATCTCCCCTACATTGTCATGGATTTTCCTTAATTTAATCCCAATCTTACATCTTAATCTCTTAGGATATCCCCCAATTTACTCCTAGAAATATATTTTTCTGCTGGACTAACTTAGGTTTCTTCCCAATTTACGCCCAGCTTTAAATATCGATCTGCTAGAGTTTTCCCTGAATTGCCCCAAACAAAACATTACACCACAAGATTTTTCTGCTGGACTAACTTACGTTTCTTCCCAATTTACACCCAGCTTTAAATATCAATCTGCTAGAGTTTTCCCTGAATTGCCCCAAAAAAAACATTACACCACAAGATACACCCAAAAATGTACCATAGCTGAGGTTTCATAATGATTAAACATTATAGATCCATTTTTTTTACAATGAAAAAATTAGAAGAGAGAATTTCTACATGTCCTACAAGGTTTCCATGATCATAAAGTTATTTTCTTCTTCAATGCCATTTACAGAAGTCTCAAGAATCAAGAAAACCTTTGACATCTTTGACTATCATGACTTAACAAATCTCCTCAAGTATCAGATAAACACATACAAGGATAGATACTGTATAGATTTACATAAAACAAGGACAGAATCAACAACATAACAATACAACTACCAAAACCATATAGTCAACAGGTTCTGTACTTTACACCATGACCTATAGGCTCTCATAACTCTTTCACTTGTTTTCGGCATCACCCACAAATCGACCACAGTTTGTGGTATCTATCCCTTTAAAACCATGAATGTGCCAATGCATAAGAATATTGAATAGTCATCACCTTGACACACTAAAGCTTTCCAAGTTAATCCTGCTTTAGCACAAATACTATTACTTACATCATATTATAACCATTCTCTTCAATCTTTTCAACTTCCCAACTTAGTAATAATTTGTAACTTGAACTTGCAGAGAAGAGGAACCACGCTGGCCATGTTTACCACATCTTAGACCTCAAGCAAGATGTACTTACACCAATTGTTTGGCTTTGGACCAACTATAGACATGTAGATTAATTTAACCATTGAATTGCCTTATTGAAAATATGGACCAGTGCTTTTGAATATTGAGAGTGAGATATGCTCAAAAATAGGTATATGGTATGCTTAATTCATTTGTACTTGACTCTGAATAATGCCTTTAGAAACCACCATGCTGAACCATCAAAAGGTAACTTGTCAGACATCTCTACATAGTTCTGAAAAATTGTATTCATCTACATATTTAAGTTATAATAATAATTTTGTATTATTATTTTTCACAATTAACTGTGGAGAGTATTCAATACTTAAGTCCCTCCTTATGTGACCCATCTCTCATGAGTAGTCATAATTTCCTTCTATGCCCCATCTCTCACAAGTTTGAATGGTCCACTTGGGACTGCATCAAATCATGCTAACAGAGGTTAAGAGGTGAGATTGAAACTAGTAAAATAAAAAATTGCATAGCACCAGTAAATACTGTCTTGTCTTGAACAGAGAAACCAGGGCTTTCCAAGAGGTTGCCCATCTCAGTAGTTTTCCAACTCCAGTGTTCTTGGCTATGGAGTTTTGCACATATTCAATCCCACTTAGCTTGCTACTCCATTTGGAAAAACTCAACAACCATCATGCCTTATGTACAATATGATGGCACACAATCACACCATCAATACTGATGAACATTTCATTCAGCCCAAGAAAATCAACCTGATTGACAGTAATCTCACGTTTGAGTGTGCTATCCTTCATAAATTATCAACACAAGGATTGTTCAAACTCCAACCAAGGCATGTGATGCATATACCCTTCCACAAGAGAGATCTGGACCTAGCCAACTAGAAAGCAAGGAAAGGAAATGAATTAAAATAAAACATCTACTCTAGTGGGCTATGGATTTTTCCTCCTTAAGCAAACAAGGCAGCCCTTCTTTGTTGCATCTGAAGGAAATTTCCATGGTCTCCTCAATCCATAAATGAAAGAAAGTTAAGAGTTAAGACAAAAAGTAGGAGAATCATTGTTATTCCAAAATTACATAGTCAAAAACTCTATCTATCCCTATAATACAATATACCTTCTCCTTTATAAACAGGCTATCTCCACAAATCATATAGGATCAAACTCTATTAGTTGGAAAAAATTCCAACTAATCCTATATAATCCCACCAAATCAGTTGGTTAAACAAACTACACTAAATTGGATCTAACTAACTCAACTTATTTGGAAATTTTAATTCTATAAAATCTAACCAAATCATTTGAGAGATATCTAAACCCTATAAATTTATAATTGCTCCATTGTTCTAGTTTACTCCAAAAAAGTGTGTGTTTTCCTAATTCATACAACATCCATGAAGAGATTGTTATTACAATAAATAGTCATGTAATGTTGTTTATGACATAAATAAAGCATTATTTTTCTGCTTAATACAATGCCAAGAAATAGACCATAGTTACCAGGAGACAGGTACTGTTACTGGTACGAGAGATGGGGACGGATATTGTATGCGATTTTCAAAAAAGGTTGGAGACTAGGAGACAGCTATATATATATATATATATAGAGAGAGAGAGAGAGAGAGAGAGTGTGTGTGTAAGAGCCCACACCGGGTGGACTCTAACCAAACCAAGTTTCTGCCTTATATTTAAATAAACTTTGGGTGGCGTTAGATATTTTCCAAAGACTTTGCCAAGTAAATAGAAATGCATGGGCAACAAAGAATAATGCTGATTATTACAATTCAAGAGCAGCTGTAGCAAATCTTTATTCTTTCATTCTCAAATCAGTTTTACCAAGGTTTGCGATTACAACATATTCATTCCAATTCATAATTTTACTTGAAATACAATCAATATCATACCCAGTGTGCAAACTAGCAAGAAGCTGGTCTGAAAGTGCATTAGCAGCAGTACTGGAGAGTCTGATATAACTTACAGCAGCACACACTCATTAGATTAGACGCCCAGCCATGTTGTAGAAGCAAACCAAATGCCAACATTTTGCTGCAAGGTAACATGTCTAGCACCAAGGAGATGAAACGGCCTTCCAAAAGCAATATATTCTGCCCAGAAATCACCAATATAGCAGCAGCTATGGCTATCAATGAGTATCTTCAGCCCTGCTATAGAAATCCTTTAAATCTGCTCAAACACTATAGCGTTTACTGTTCACGTGTTACTGTAGCAGCAATAAAAAGCTTGAAATCTGATTGATAATGGCTGCCAATGATAATAACTTAGGTCTGCAATAGATATACCTTCAAACTGCTTCAAACCCTATGTTGATTCTTCACCTGTAAGCTCCAAATGGACTCCTGAATGAAGCCCACACTATGGCAATAATTCGGCTGGTCTCTCACAACCTCAAAATTGCAAAAACAATGAAGAGTTTTCGTTCTTCACTGCAGAAAATGGACTGAAACCCTTGTGTATTTCTACACTCAGCTCTGATATCAAAAAGCGCAAGTCAAATAACATCAAGAATGAAAAAGCATTTCCTTTTTGAGTCCTTTTATAACCTCAATCTCCTTAATAGCATTTAAATCCACTTTTAGGTTTTTAATAAAAACTTTATATTATCTCCTTATACTTGGGCGCTCAACTCAATAAATATAAATGTACTTTGTTTTTTATTGAGGGTCATGGCCCCATTGATTATAAAGTACACTTTACTTTATAATTTAACGTTATACTATTAAATTATCATTAAAGAGCCCTTTAATGATAATTAATCATTAATCCTTTAATATTTTGCCCATCTATCTGCATATGAGATCAACACTGCAACTGACCCTGCCATAAATAGAAACCCTGACTTCCTAAAATAGTAACTTACTATAAATAGTAAGTATGTAGAACTGAGTCTAACGAAGGCCAAACCTAAACATATACTGAGCTCTGAGAGAAATAACACACTGATCTCTGCCAAAAGGGACCCTCTAACCATTTGAGTTAGCTTACGAGGGCCAGTGATAGGCTAAACCATAGTTGAAAAATCGCAGAGTACTTCATGACGCCAGTACTGCTGCTAATAATGACGGCGAGTAACTCGCAGGAAAACTCGCCGCCGAGTTCTGTAAAAACGCGCCGCGATTTTTCTTTAAAAAATCGCATGAAAACGCCAAAAATCGCGAGTTTTTATAAGGAAAAATCATTGAAAAGTTTTACACGCCAAAATAGAGATGGAAAGTAACGAAATAGGGTTTCATTTTTATTCACGACTGCACAAAACGCGACTGCACGAAATCACGGCGACGACAATGGCGTCATTTTCAGGCTTCGAAGGTGAGAATGCGATCTGGAGCGAGGGTTTTTCAGCAACTCAGTTTTCCACGATTTTCTAGATTCTTAACGGCAATGCTTTCACGGATTATTGAAATTTAATTTCTGCGATCAATGGTTTCACACTTTAATTTATGTGATGGATATTAGCGATGGTTTTTCTATAATGCAATGTTTCAAATTTAATTAGAATCTTAAATCATAATATAAATTTTATCTGATGGTTTATACTTTATAATGTATATTTACTTAGGACATTTTAGATATTATAAATTAATTATTAGTCCCGCATTAATATTTAATTTATAATTATTATTAATAATTAATTATTAATCCATTACATAAGTTCACTACTATTGTATTAAAAATTAATTTATAATAATTACTAATAATATGCGATGGATTAATCCATCCCATAATAATTATTAATAATTAGTTATTGTTTTAATAATTAATTATTGTAGAACTTATTAATTATTAATTAAACAATTAATTATTGTATTAATTAATTAATTATTAAATAATTATTTATTGTAGAACTTAAGCTATGGATTAATAATTAATTTATAATATCTATTATGTGCTAAGTAAATATAAATTAGTGAATTTATCGCAACAAACAAGTAAATTTGTAATATGTAGAATTGTAAATAGATATAAATTAGTAAATAGACATGTAAATAGACATAATATATTTGTAATATGTAAAAGTTAAACACTAGATCATTCATTAAATATATATTAGTCTGTGATAAAATTTAAATTTTAGAACATAATGATATATTGATAAGAATATTTTTAAAAATTGTGTATTTTCAAATGTTCGATAAATTTGCCGAGTTATTGCCGAGTTTTTCCCCGAGTTTTTGCCGAGTCCCGAGTTTTCAAAAATTTTGGGCATGCCGAGTTATTGCCGAGTCCGAGTTTTTCAACTATGGGCTAAACCGTCAAAAATTGATGCTCATGAAAATGGGGATATTACAAAGAGAGAGAGAGAGAGAAAGGGAGAGAGAGAGAGAGAGATCAGACAATGGATATCTTTAAAGAATTTTAAATACTAAAATGCTTAAAATTAAAAATTAAAATAACACTTTTAAACTTTGAAGTATTTAAATAGATTAATGATTTTGATATTTGATAATCATCATCATGATAGAAAAAAATATTTAAAACCATAATCACTTGGAATGACAAAGAAACTAGGAGGGGAATCCCATTATTTTTAAAAGCACAGTATGGGTAACCTTAGAGATGACTACATTTTCAACCAATTGATAAGACTTCAATGCATGTACACATCTAAAGCCTTAGTATTGTTTCATTTCATATTCTCACCTCTTAGGAAAATTTCTACCGCCAAAAACCTTGTAAAATTTTATGGAAAAAAAAATTTACAAGTCTATTAGTGTATTTGTTTAGTTCATTTAGTTTTTGTCAGCAGTTTTAGAAAATCCAATCTAATTTATGTGATATATTTTAAAAAGCACTATTGGAAGTTTCCTCATTTTCAAGGGATGCTTATAGGAGACATATAGGAGACACAAAGAAACTTCATCTGAAGTCTCCTAATGTTTGGAGACTTCTCCACATAGGTCTCCAAGGCGGGGACGTTTTCCCAGTACGGGAGATGAGTACCAAGGGTCAAGGTACGAGTCTCCTGGTAACTATGAAATAGACTTTTCACTGACTCATTATTGCCCCCTTCTGAAGATGTTGGTCTCTTCAACAACACAATCTCTCACTCACTTCTTGTAGAGCCTCCTGATTTACTGTATTCACTTCAAAAATTATTGCTGAAAATGCATTGCCTTCAAATATCTTCATTATTTAGTTATAATTGCATCATCAAACTGCCCTCTACAGGTTTTCCATTTAGTGCTTCATTAGACCACACATGCAGAAGCCAAACCTTCGATCCCCAACGACAATATCATCTCCACCAAACAAAAGCTACATGAAAATAGAAGCGAACTCAAGTTTGCACCTAATGATGAGAAAGAAAGGAAAGGATAGGTCCACTTTAAGGTCTAAGATGCCTGCTCCCTGCTTCAACTGCAGAATACTTATAGCATATGAGACCACCCTGTATTCACAGTAAGGAGGAGATGTATGTTTTACCATCTACACCATCAAATTGCATTAGTCTACAAAATACAGAATTACTGTGCACTTGACCATGCAGATTATAAAGTCTTGATTGACTAGTCGATTGTAATTCAGACAAATAGACATATTACTACAAAACATAGGGGAATTTTATCATTTATAACAGTGTCGTGAAATTCTAATTGGATTATTTTTAAATTTTATATGCAAAGTAATCCTTGAATTACTAATTGCATTACAACAAAAATAAAAAATAAAAATCCAACATCAAATATTATTTTAGTTATAGTCTTCAATGATGAATAAGTTACACTATTATAATTAAATTTACTAATAAATCATCAAAGGGGTTGTGATAAAGTGGTAAAGCCACTTGGTTCTCATGTTACTTCGTGGAACATGCTAGAGGAACATAGGAAGGAAGGAGAAAGGAGCAGATACCTTGCAGGAGGGGAAACGAGGGGAGAACAAACAGAAGCATTCAAGCTGGAAGAGCACACAGGAGGATCATATAAGGAAGATGACAGAGAGGAGGAGTGGATACCCTGCAGCAGGAGATAGGAGGTGAGAAGTAGGAGGAGCATTCAAGCTGGAAGAGCACAGGTAGGAGAAAGCAAGATGGGCATCCCAAGTGAAGTTGGAGGAGGCAAGAAGATGATCCCATAGGTTCAATTGTAATTAAAGCAGTATCTCTCAATCATAGAGCATTAGTTGAAGTGGTATCCCAGCAAAGAAATTGTAAGGGATGTGGGTCATGTGAACAAACCCTCAAAATTTCAAAAGTGGGGTCTCTATAGAAACCCCAGCTAATTAATCTAAAAAAGAATTACTAATAAATCAATGCTATTTGTGATCTTGCTGAAATTACAGTTGAAAGTTAAGGTCACTCTTACCTAGATCCAATACCTGAATTCCCAAGTATGGATGAAGAGGCTTTGGAATGACAATAGTAGTGTGACCAGCATACGCCATCAATAAAGGAAGAGCTGCAATTGAAGGTAAGAACAGTTTTCTATCTTGCAAGAGAAACAAACACACCATCAAGTATCTCATTCAGTAGATACAAGGAGCCAGATCAAGAATTCTCAGAAGTAAAACAAATAAGACTACAAACATAGAGGTCAACAAGAACATATATTGCAGGCAAAATTGTGCATAATATGGTGATAAATATTCCTCTCCAAAGTAAATATAAACATTGCAGTAACTTAAGAAAGAAGAGTAAGCAAAACTTACATGCGCCAAGGGATATCAAGGACATCGTCCACAAACCCAAGAAAAAGCATAAAGCAAATGGATCCTAATGCTGCATTGTACTCCACAAGCCACTAGTGCCAATAAAATAGCAGAAAAATGTCACAAATGAATTATGCTGTAAATCCATATCTAACAAACATGTTTATTGATGAAATTCTTGTACAAAACTAATAAGTAAACAGCATTTAACATTCATTAGCAATAGACTCACATAGTCACCTGGAGACATTGGGGTACGGCATTGGTATGAGGATGGGGATACCACTTCAAATCAGGTACCAAAATATATAAATAAGCTTATAACTACCAGTACATTTAATATACTCCCCAAAAGATGTTGGCATAAGGACTAGGGCAGAAATCTCATCCCTGTACACAAATTTCTTAATGACTATGCAATAGGGACAGAAGATTCAATCCTCAACCAAACATAAAAAAACATTTTTCTTTCAAGGGAGAAAAAAAAATACAGTTCAAATAACCATTCTATAACAGAACATAATTTTGACAATGTTTGTTTTATCAAATTTCTGTCAGAAGTAATATTTTTATTTAATTACTTAGATGTTATACAAAGTTAACATTTGTATAGAATGTAAACATAAATTCAATATGATTTTATAAATTAGTGCAGTATGTGAAAGTACGGGTTCAATATAACATATATATACATCCACATATCCTTTACAGTCCAATATTTGAATTGCAATCATCCAAACTTGTCACCTAATAATTTTCAATGTTTACAAATACGTGAGGAATGTTTCACTTCACTTCCACATTTACCACACTAGGCTTAATGTATATGAATTACTTTTCAGGAGTGTAACAGTTTCAATTTACTGCAATATCACCTCACAGCATCGCTTGACTTAATGCATGCCAACACTTTTGTGGGCTTGTGCTAGAAACCTAGCATAATCTTGCACATTACCACTACACTTGACACTAAAGCTATAAATTGCTGATCATACACAATTCATATACAATAAGATTATGCATTATGCATACTATTGACTGATTTTATTCAGAACAATTCCCTCGAGAAACCACTTCATTCTCTTTAACTCCTAATAATTTTCTGAAACTTTCAAACTTGGTTGTACTAAAATCATAGTAAATGTGTTCTAAATTTTTGAAAACAGTTGATCCACCATCTCATTTGCCAATATGTGGTAAAAGCATGGCTTAACAACTAGTGAAACAGCAAAGCTTGATAGGCCCAAATTTGACTCCGACCTAGCAACTCAATAAGCCCAAATTTGACTTGAACTCAACAACCTGGCAAAAACTTGCCATAAATCAGCAAGTGATTGTAAACTGCCCAATCGTGACTAAAACAGTCAACATCCTCCCGTGCACAAACAAACAACAGACATTTAATCACCTGCTTACAATCAGACATGTCCTTGACTGGAAGAAAATGTGCCCTTGATGAGCTGTGACTAGAAAATGTACCCTCAACGGGCTACAACTAGAAAATGTGCCCACGGGATTGCATTTTTTTGGCATTTGGCATCTGTGTGGTCCAGGGTGTCTTCACATGGCACAGTACCTGCATTCATGTCTTCACACAATGCAATTCCTGCAATGTCCTCACAGCTTCCAGAGAAATTTTTGCTAAGTTTTGTCCCATTTTTGGCAATTGACTCACCAATTTCTGCAAAAAATTGCCACTGAGTTTTTGGGTGAGTGACTCGGGAGTAGTTTTGTCTTGCATGTCAAGCAAGTTTTTTACAAGTTTTTAATCTTTGGGAAAAGCACCTTGTGTTCTTTTATTTGGCATCAGGGAAGAAAGTGGCCAGTTTTGCTTGAGATTTTAAGTTGCCAACATTTGGAATTCCAAATTTAAAAGACTTAGGCTAGCACTTAGGTTTCATTTGCATGGCTTATTATGTGCAATATTTTCTTGTCCGGCTTCCTAATTTAATATGCAGTGCTATGAGTCATTTTAGAAAGCAAATAGCAACTAGGATGGTGTTTCAGAAAGAGTAACATTTCACTGTACACTAATACAAATGAACTATTCTCCTTGTCCCTATGACACATGAAAAAACGAATTATAGATGCATACATTTAGCATGAATGTAATGTCCCTTTTTTCGAAATTAAGCCAAGTTGAAATCCAAAATGCCCATCAAACATTTTCCATGGGTTTTGGGAATTTTGCCCTAAGGGCCTAAGGAAATGGGATTAAAATTATAATAAAGAGAGCCTCAGTACAAAGTTAAAATATAAAATCAGGTCTCTTATAATTAAAGTTTATTTTAAATAATTCCTCTCAATTATCAATCAAAGGTCATGAAGGAAATTTGAAGAGAGTTATGTCTTTTGGCTGAAACTTGAAAGTCTATTTAAGAGAGGCCTAGCAAGGAAGAGGAGGCATATTGATCAACCATTTAATTTCTTAGCATTGGAGCATTGGACTTCAGTTCAACGTAACTTTAAGACAAAAACCCACAATTCCTTAGAGTTATTTCATATAGGAGTCACCATTGGACTGAACCGTTGAAATTACAGATTGATATTAATTATTAATATTAAACTTGTGCTGAAGGGGTGCTGTGACTGCTGGAGTAATTCTGAATTCTTTTTGGGCAGAAATATATCAATTTTGTGACTGTGATCTACATAAATAAGGAGTGCACTAACAGCTGGGTACCATCCGCCATATAAATCTCTGCCATTAGAGCATGATAATCGTTTCCTTATGATCCCTGGTTGCTGTAGATACATTATATCATAGGTGCAGCAGTGAAAAAGATTTCATACAGCTAGTCATTAGGTTCCACATATATAAATTACATCATTATTTCCAGGGTAGTGTTGCAAGTTGGGGCATAACTCGGATATATGGTGGATCCATATGGTATATGCAGCTCCCATACCATTGTCGTAACAGCAATCTGAGTCTGCATTATTGTGTGCAGCCCTTTAAAATCACTGTCACAGCAGGACATTGAAAATTGTGGGAACTTCATTATTGGTCAAGGTATCAAAGATTGTAAGATCTATTATTATTGAGCTTTCAGGACTGCTGGGATGAACATAAGTCCATACTGTACTGTATGCTTCGTAACAACCCTGTGTTACTGTTCCATAGACCAGATTACCTATCAATTAAAGTATTTGATTTATTGCATCAGTATTCTTCATTTCAAACTTTAGCTAATCTACAAATCTGGTCCATATTGCTGTTTATCTGCACTGTACTATATGCTGAAAAGGAGCACATAAAATCAGAAACATCAAAAAAATCATAAAGTTATAAAAATTTTGAGTTGGGAACATTACAATGGTATATTGAATCAGGAGAAGATCAAAATATTCCACCTGGGATATTACAATGAAATAGGCCTACTCAAGCATTAAAAGAGATTGTAAATGCATAATATTGAATATTCTAACTAAATCCCTAGGATGAGGACTAGTATATGTCTGTCAGCAACTTTATCATAGCAATCCATGCCAGATTCCAAATGGCTTTAATCAATAACATTTCATTGGGAATGAATTTGGCTATATCAATCAACTCTACCTTATTCATCAATACTTAAATATAAGGAAAGAATCAACCAACATTCCCCTTGAGGAGAGATAAATGTGCCAAGTGCCTTTAACAACAAGTCAACCAAAACCTTTATATTAGTATTAGTTTGCTTCACATATAAATTCATAAAGATCTACACTTACTCAAATTTCAAGTTACAATACTTGGTAAAATTCAGAATTTCATTGGAGTAGGAAAAGTGGCAAGAATAGGAACTAACAATAAGATGCCAAATATGAGTGCAAGTGTGGCTAGTAGAACTAGTATGACTGCATTGGAGAATAAAAAAGGGACTTAACTGGTGTATGTGCAAGCAGAAGGTGATCGCCAAAAGCTAAGGAGTCACTATGATAGAGCTCATTATTGAGCATGATCAAATCATAGGGTTGGAAAAATATACATCCAACAAGAAGATATGTATGGACAACAAGAAGTCAGAATTGTACTAGGAATTGAATTCATCACTATAGATACCTTAATATCAAGAAAAGAAACAATAGAGGATGTTGTACTAGTGTTCTATAGGGACACATCCCCTAGATCTGAGTGATGTCTTGGAGAGTTGGAGACTTGGGGGGATTGTCCCCTTTTTTGCTCTTTTCGAGGACTTCACTAGTCATCCCCTAGACATCCCAACATCCCCCAGATGTACCCGAAACTTTAGAGTTCCCCCATATTAAATGTATAGAAACAGAAAAAAATAAAATAAAGTAAAACCCTTTTGAAACAAATAAAATGCTAAAAGGACCCACCAAGGTCCCCCAACCCAAAAAAAACTTGTAAAACCCATTCCTGTTGTTTTCAATTCACCAAAAGAGAAGACAAAAAGAGAAGAAGAGAAAAAGGAAAAGAGAAGAGGATTAATTTCTAAGATATTGATCAAATGTGGATTTGATTTTTGAGCTTGTTGCTCAATGTACATAGGTACTATTCTCCAAGGATCTCTGTTTAAACCCTTGGATACTATTCTTGTTTACGTTTTAGCTATTATAAACTGACAAAATTCATTTGGTTTGTTTATGTTATAATTATTTTTTGATGGATTTGATCTATTTGTATTTTAAAAATTCAAATACTAGTTTATTAGCTGTCCCCCATCCATCTCCAAAATCTGAAACAAAAAACTGCCACCCCATAACCTATCCCCTCATTGTCCCCAAAAAAATTTAAAAAATTTGCCATCCTCGAAACCATCATCCCATCCCAAAAACATGGAGAAGCATTGTGTTGAACAGATTTCTTACAAAACAACCTTTGTAATTGTCTCAAATCAGAGTTACACAGTGGTAATTGTTCAAGCATCTAGATATTTGTATGAATATTGCAAAAAATGATGGAATTGAGCATGCAATTTGGCCATTTTGAGCATTAATTGTTAGATTCAAAGGAACGAACTCTATCTTTTACCTTACGTAGTTTAGATATATTACCAGCAAGCATTTAACACTTTGGCATACATAATTTTTTCTATACAGTAAAATTCGAGCAATGAATAACTATGTCTAAAGGTATTGATTATAGTTTGTCTAGATGGAATCTAGAGAGTTACACTGACTCTTTCCATTTGTTCCACTTACAAATCCCAGAGCTATAATCTGTAATTGACTGCAAAATAATGCTTGTGTAAATTAGCAGTCAAATAGGATGTAGTCTATGCTATGCTACTTGAATTTCCATTCAAATGATAGTGGAATTTCTAATGATTTAGAGTTAAGTGTGCAATCAAAAAGGAAAGTTAAACAGAAATAAACCAAACCATAAAAAGATAAATTTTATCCTGGAAACCTCAAGATGAGGAAAACTAGTTGGAATTGGCAATTGTACCTCTTCTGAGCTTCCTTGGAAAGAAAACAACTACAAGTGTAAGAAACTCAGTCCATGTGTTACCTATCTTCCTAGTTCTCTCTAGCTTTGAATACTTCAACCTTACAACTTGTGTATTATGCCTACAATTCCTTCCTTCTTAGTTGCACTCTTACTCTTGTGTATTGTACTTTGTAACTTGTTAGATTGTTCTTCCAAACCTTCCAATTGAAATTACATTCACTATGAAATGCCTCCCTCCCAACAATCCAACCTCCTCATGCCCTGAAATAGGTACAAAAGAATCCCCCTGTACTCTAAATGGAGAATTGGACAAGAAAACATCACATTGTTCACCTCACATTCTCATACACTACATCAGCAAAACCGACCCTTCTTCCAAACGAAAGGTTTTGAAACCACCCCCTACAGGAACTAGTAGTTTCATACTATTGATTCTTGGGGTGCATTTTTGCAGTTGAAAATTCAATAATGACTCCATTTGCTAATGTAGAATCTTTTCCCAAATCCTTAGGGACCATATCCACCCTCTTAGAGAGACTTTTTGTTCCACAAAAGATTAATCTCCAAAAATAGATTAGCTTATTCCTCCACCTTTGAAATTTGTGTGTCAATATGTAATGTCCCTTCCTTAGGCAGCTCAGACTATAGCGGAAGTTGGCCTACTATTAGGGTTCTCATAGGTCAGCAGAATGGATAGGGGACCCAACGGAGGGCTATGGAGTTTAGCTAGGAGCCTTACGAGCCTTTCAGTTTGGAGTTTAGTTGATGAATCCAGGGATAAAGTGAAAATATTAAAGTTTGTTTTAATGGAATAGTAAAAAGTGAATAGTAACAGAAAATCATAAGATGAATAGTGAAAAGTGGCCCCCCCATCCTAGCAACTCAAGTTGTTTTTAAAAGTGGCCCTTTTTTTTGATGAGGAAAGACTCTCAAGAGGATTATTTTATTGACTTTTATAAAAACGCTCATGGGAGGCTATAAAGCAATATGTTGGGCTCATTTTTGGGCATTCTATTCTCATTTTTACAAAAGCAATTGCAGGTTTGAGCTCTTGGAAGAGGGTTTCAGCAACATATAGGTCTTCTAAGGATGAAATCCCTTGGAGGATAGTGGATTGGAAGAAAACCTAGTTCACAGAACAGGGAAATCTACTTTGGGTTTCCATTTGGGCATCATTGGACTTCATTACAAGTTAATTTGCACTTAGAATTGATTGCAGCAGGGAGTTATCAGAAAATAATTGCAGATTTTGATAGTTTATGGCAGCTAAGGCACATGGGTATTTGATTTTATTGCATATTCTTCCACGGCAACAATTTATCTTCAATTTGGTACCTTATTCGTGGAGTTTTGATCAAGGTTGCTTGTTGGGTATTTTAGGAGGCACCTAGGGTTTGGTAAAAGGTTGATGTTCCTGATTTTTATCATTATTTCCAGCCTATTGGTGATCCTCTACAACACTTATTTCATCATCATACTCAGCCATACTGTTTGAAGTTGTAACAGTGAAGTGATTCATGATTTGACTTCAATAATCAAGCTACAATTGGAGCTATACATCCGGGTATGTGTTTATCATTTTGGGTAGTCAAATATTGCATTATATAAGGGTTTTAGACTGTTGTTACAGTCTGATTTAATGTATATCAAACCTCTGAAACTTGTAATCAGATCTGATATAGTTGAAAAAAAGGGGTTCTATTGAGTTGCAATTGTTGTCTTTCACTTATGCAATAGTTCTCTTTCATTTCTATGCTTTCCTCTATGATTTTGCAATGAAAAACAAGCAATGAAATTCAAACAAACAATCAGCAAAACCAAATCAGACCATGTAAGACAACTGTTTGACATTATGGCAAGAGGGCAAAACTGAAAAATTCAGGGTAGAATTGGTAAGGGATCTTTCACAATATGCCTAGAACAAGACTCCCTCACATCTCCCTATTCATCCTCCAACCCATTGCTCAATGCTCAGGTGCTCTAAGAAAGAAGATAGTGGTGTTTTATCACAATTTTAAATTTATACCAATTGTAAAAAATACCGATGTTTCCTTGGTGCCCTTCCCATGATCTTTTCAATAATGATATTTGGGATTTGTCCTATAGCCAAGCTTGATGACATAGATGTAGAATGTCAATGGGAATCACCTTTCAAGTATGAGGTTGTTGGCGAATATAGTGAGGGCCATATGTCTAACTCTTGTACCCAGTCCTGGGCTATGGAAATTTCGGCAGATGGTTATAAGTTTTAACAATTTTGCCTAAAGGTTTTCTTTACAATCACATACACATCTATGGCAGATTGTGATGCAGCTCTCAAGATTGATGTCCAAGTTTTGTATAGATGTCCGATGTCTATTTCATTCGACAGCAGCAATCTTTCCTTCAAGTTTACACAGTCAGTTTCAACAGAAATATGGGTAATTTATGGCCTTCCTCTTGACTTTTGGATCCTTAAATTGTTGGAAATAATGTTTTGAGAAGATTCACAGAAGTGGATCCAAAGGCAATTGATCTGTCCCATGCTACATATGCTCACATAATGGTAAATAGGGACTTAGATCTTCCTCTGCCCAAGAAAATATGCTTATCTTCAAAAGCAGAGAATTATTATTAAGGGATAGACTATCAAAAGATTTTGTTTCATTTCTATTCTTGCAATAAAGTGGAACATGTAGCTAGATTTTGTCCTACAAGAACTTCTAAGCATCCTGTTTTGGGGCACCTCCCTATTGTGGCAAAAAATATGGTCTAGAAACCCAATGTGATGTCCATATGCAAAGACTTCTTTGTGGATCGCAACCATCTCTAGTTCATTCCGAAGGAAGAAGCCCTCCCTTCTTGGATAGCTTTTAAACTCAAGCCGAGGGAAAAAGGAAAAACTAGAGTTTCCTCGAGTACTCCCTTAGGTAGTGTTGAAGATAGCTTAGGAGGGGCTTGTGAGACTTTTCTGTTGCAGCTACTGCAGCACGAGAATATAGTTGAGAAAGATTTGTTGAGCCTTAGCCTATTGGAAGTATGAAAGTGGTTCTAAATGATTTGATTGTCCCAACTCCCCCCTTTGCCTCTCTTGACTTGTGTGACTGGATTCTAATGAAGAAAGAGAACTATCTTAGAATTTGACTCTTTGGGTATGCCCAAGGAGGATTTCTTATGGATCCTTTGGCAGCAACCCCTATTAAGCAACACCATGGTTATTAGATGGTTTTGGAGATAGAACCTGCTACATTGAACCCCATAGAAAATAAAATAAAGGGTTACAAAATGGATCAAGAAAAGCTCCAAACGGAAGCTTGAGTGGGGATTGAGGAGGGATCACAAATTTCCATCCAGCGCATGCTTCTTATGACAAGGGGGAAGGTCCCTCAAGAGGAAAAATGAAGATCTTCCCATGGAATGTTAGGGGACTCAATGTCCCTAATAAAATGAGACTTGTTAAATGCCAGCTTGTTTTTTTTGTCTCCGAATTTGGTTTTCATTCAAGAAACTAAGATGTAAAATCCTAATCTCCAACAACTATTGAGTAGATCTTGGAAAACTTGGAAGGGTATAGTTGAGGATGCATGGGGGTTTCAGGGGACTTGTGCATCCTATAGAACTCTAGCAGCATTCATATCTCCATTTAGCTAGCATGTGAGTTTAAATCTCTTCAAAAATATATTGCAAGTTATTGCATCAATATTTAGGGTCCTAACAGCCTAATCTATAATCAAACACACCTTGGATGAGCTCTCTCGTTACCTTCATCTTGGGAAAGGAAGGTTCTTTTTGGAAGGGCAATTTCAATCCTATAATGGGCCATATCAGTAATAGAGATGGCATCAACACGACTTCCAAGTCTGAGCTTTATTTTAAGGGTCTCATTGCTGAATTTTCTCTTTTTGACATAGTTCCTAAAGTAGGACAATATACTTGGAACAATTGCACAGATTTTGTAATATAGCAGCTAGGTTGGATAGGTTTCTTGGTTCTTCTGAACGAATTCTTAAGTAGTGGTCCTTAGCTTCTGCTATTGCGAATGCTTCTAGTTCTTATGATTTTCCCATTTCTTTGAATATCTTTCTGGATTCTTCTCTATCCAGTTGCCCCTTCAAATTTGAATCAATGTGGCTTCTTCATCGTTCTTTCCACAACTCAATGATGTCTTAATGGCATGAAGGTGCTAGCTTTAAGAGCTCAAGGATGTTCATTTTTTATAACAAATTTGAAGATTTGAAAAATAAAATCAAGAAATGGAATCATGAAGTGTTTGGAAACATTTTTGTTGAAAAGGCTAAGCTGGAATCAGAATTGCAAGTTAGAAATGCTGAAATTCAATCCATAATGCTGAAATTCAATCCATAGGTCTGACTAATGAGCTTCTAACCCTCCAAAGTTATGGTTGAAAGCGATTCTTTTAATTTCCAATCTGCCTCAAAGCTCAAAACGACACAAATATGAGAGAGTCTCCTTTCTTATCTATAATTCCTTCTCTTGTTTTTGTTGATCAAGATGCAAAACTTTTGGCCCCCTTGAGTTTGGAGGAACCTCGTGGTGCAGTGTTCTTAAGAAAGGAAAAGCTATTGATCATGATAGTTTTCGAGCAAGTCTTTTTCAAACCTTCTAGGAGCTTATTAAGGGGCAGTTATTAGATGTAGTTAATGATCCTAGGAAATCTAGATAATGTTGTAAGAGTTTAAATACATGTTCCTTGCTCTCCTTCCAAAAAAATCCTGCCCAACCTCTTTTACAAACTTCAAGCATAGCCCTATGCAATGTCGTTCAAAAAAATATTTTTCAAATGAATGTTGAACACCTAAAATCATTCCTTGCTAGTCTGATTTCTTCGGAGCAAAGTGGGTTCATATATGGTCTTCAAATTCTCAATGGCATGGTGCTTGCTCATGAAACTTTTTACTCTCTCAGATTGCAAAATTGAAGCAACATTGCAATCAAACTTCATATAGCAAAAGCTTATGATAGGATGAACTAGACCTTTTCTCAAAGAGGCTTTAGCCTTTGGTTTTTGTTCTTTGTGGATTGAGTGGATTATGGAAGTGGTTACTCTGGTCAAAAATTGCATACCCTGCAATTTTGACATTACAAATTGACCTCATTTTTGTGTCCACTTCCTGTAACATGTTTTTAGGATTTATTGGTATCCAAATTTGCTTCCCCTACAAAACTTTGCGTTTAATCATATTTGTAGCCAAATGTCAGGTTATTCTTATCACATCAATGTCAACTATGTTATATTTCCTATCCAAGTGGTTAAGTCCTTAGGTGTTGTTCTATCTTGGTCTAGTAATGGTGTAGGCAAACTACTCATCATGAAAATTGTCAATCTATAAATCCTAAAAGAAGCTTCAACTCCAACACTTGCAACAAAAAGAAAGGGTGAAGTTCAAAGAAAGACTATGATAGCAGATGCCAAGCACAAGAAGGAAGGATTGAGGCTAAGACAAATCTTTCCCGACACATTGAGCCAAAATCATGTATAAGTTGTCACTTCAGAAGGTCCAAAATTA
The DNA here is from genome assembly GCA_007258455.2 of Sequoia sempervirens. Taxonomy (NCBI): domain Eukaryota; kingdom Viridiplantae; phylum Streptophyta; class Pinopsida; order Cupressales; family Cupressaceae; genus Sequoia; species Sequoia sempervirens. Next base: position 83,898 of record VDFB02322900.1, read on the forward strand.
AGCCCAAAGATCAAACTTTCTATTTTTTTTTAAATTGCATTTTGCATTTTGCTTTTTTGCTATGTCATGAATAGAGGAGAAAAGCATGAAAATCCCAACTTCTTATTTTTATGAAGTTTTTTTTCTTGGCTTTCCTAGCAAAAGGTGGTGGATGGCAAAGGTAGAAATTTACCAAAGCAATTTCTAGCTTTGTCATGTGAAAATGAAATCCAGAAAGATAATAGGCAATGAGAGAGAATTTTATTATAGTCAATATTTGAATATGAAGAAATTGAATAAATTTAAAAGAAATTCAAAGTTGAGTCAATCATTTGAAAATTGGCATTAATGAACCAAAGCCTCTAGCAAAAGGAAAATGGGTACCTAAACTCAATTAAACACCAAAATAGCATGTTTTTCTTACCAAAACAAGCAAAAGCAATGCCCAAGTTAGTATATGGGCCCAAGTAAAAGATGGACATCAAATAAAGTGAAATAAAGGACAAAAAGCAATTAATCTGAGCCCTCCATTCAAAGTGTCACCCAAGCCAAGATTGAAGATCAATGAAAGTAATAAAAAACAAAATAAAATGATCAGAGCCTTTGATTCAAATGGACACAAAAGATGAGAAGCAAAAATGGGAAAAAGTAATATTTTATATTATTCTCAGAAAATGAAAATAGAATTTGCTTTCAAAGCAATTATTTTTATTATTTTTGAAGCTTCAAGAAGCTATAACTGAAAGGTTATAAATATGTGTCATTTACACATACAGTGCAATGGGAGTTATACCAAACTTATGCTGCAAAAATTGTCATTCAAGTTCAAAGTTAGATTACATTCTTTAAGTCTTTGTATAAAAAATGCAAAATTGATGCTTGCTTATGTTGCCATGATTTCCATTCAAGTTCAATCCCAAGTGCTGTAATCATTTAAAGAAGAATGTAGTTAATAAGATGTGCTAACTTTGTGTGTGAAGCAGATTTGAATGTTTTGTGATAATTAATTGTCTTCATCCATTCTTCTCCTAGTTGTAATTTTCATGTATTATATTTTTTTTTAAATCAAATTAATCATTGAAACAACTCCAAGGATCTTCGTTTAAATCCTCAGATACTATTCTTGTTTACGTTTTAGCTATTATAAACTGAAAAATTCATTCATTAGAAAAATGTTCTTCAAAAAGTCTCGTGCTCTAACCTCTGAGACCAAAAAAAAGATAGGTCAAGTTTATTTATTTAGTTTATCCTTATGCAAAACTCCAAAGAATAGAATGTGCAGTGCTCATATTAGTAGGCTTACTTTTGTTTTGGATTTTAGAGTTAGATTAAATCAAAGAGCTTCCCCTACGAATTTGAAGACAGAATTTTCTCATCCACTATTTTGTTTTGTGTTGTCACAAAAGTGAAATTAAAACACCAATAGGATTTACCCAGCCCAATTTGGCCCCCACTCCACTCCTAGTGCCAACTTGTTTGTGTGAAATTACGAGTCGAAGATTTTTCTATATGTTTGTATATATTCTTTGTGTCCATGAGGTGTCATATTTCATTTTGTGAAGTGTTTTACCACGTCATACTTGGACATTAGCATGGTTGTGTTGTCATCCTACAACAGTACAGTTGTACAACATCCATTTCATGTCCAAACATTGATTATTCAACTTCCAAATTATCTTCTATAACCGTCACACAACCCATTGGAAAGCATCCCAACAGTCACCTAGGACTTTTTTTTAGCAATGTTCCACAAGGACACATCCCCCCTCAACAAAAAAAACCCCCCGTCTCGGAGACTTGGGGACTTCGGGGGGGCATCCCCCCACCAACCCACCACCAACGCCACCATCCCACCACTCTCCAAGACCCCGCTAGGACTTTGAGGACGTTGGGGTGTCCTCAAGACGTCGAGGAGACTCCTAGTTGTCTCTAGATTGTCTCAAAGACACCCAAGCATCTCCTATGACCAGATGACCAAAAAACAAATCTTTTTAAAAAAATCATTTTTTTTTTTGTGCCCAAGGACAAACACTAATGGCCTATGGGCCCCACCCAAACCCCACAAACTCTATAAAACTGCCTCCTATCCTCATTTCAATTCACAAAAAACATATCAACAAGAAGCTAATAGTGTGAGTGCGAGAGTGAAAGTTGCAAGTGTAAGGTGAAAGAGTGAGAATGAAGAGCAAGTGGGTTGAGGAGGAGAAAGATGAAGAGCAAGAAGAGGAGTGATGTCAAGTTAAGGTTCACTTCAAATTTCAAATGCTTAAAACTATTTTTCCAAAGTTTCATTTGTAATTCTTAAACTTATACATCTTTTTATAACTGTACTTTCAGGTACTATATGTATTATAGTGTTGCTGCCCTACTGCCACCCTGCCATCGTCCCCAAACTTAGGCCCTTGGTCCCCCAATCCCCGAAACCCGTCCCCACGTCCTGGCATCCCCCCATCAAGAAACTCCGTGGAACTATGACTCTTAGTGACTCTTGAGCTTCCCTCCTACACACGAAATATTCCTCTCTATCACACAAATCTAAATTCCTAGGTGATCTACAACATTCTCTTGGCTTCTTGAGCAAAAACTCTATGAATAGCATTTCATAATCTTGGTAATGGTATTCTATAGCATTTTTTTGAGTTGTTACTAGTTCTTGGAGTTATTGGCATGAGGAGTTGAGCATTCCTTTGCTACATTTTCATGATAAAAGACTTCCTTGTTTATTTCTGGAGCTTTTACATTTGAGGACAGAATACACTTTGCAAATACAGCTTCTTTACTAGCAAGGCACTCATCTTCACAGCCTTCTCAGGTGAGGTACTTTTTGTCTTTCTTATTATTTTAAAAATCCTCTCATGGCTTCCAACCCTGCAACCTCACTCTAAAAATGTTTTGATATTTCGTAGCTTCTCTAAATTTCTTAATAGCATTCTCATTTTCTCTTGTTCTCACTCTCTCCCTCTTCTTCAATGTGATTTGTAAGCATCCATTTGGCTGATAGTCTTAATAAAGTTTCTTTTTAGCACCTTGGGACTCCGGCTCCCCCATTACCTTCCATACACACACTAGGCTGTTAGGATCTCTATATATCTGAGATGATAACATTTTTAGACATTTACATTTGTTGTTCTTTATATTCTAGACGTACTTAAGATTAAGAGCACACACGTTCTGTTTCCCCGTTCCATTTGACTACCTGTAGAGATCGAAAGACCAAACTAAGGGCTTGACCATTTGGCAAGCTCCAAAACAATCACCAAATTTATCTGTGTCCCAAATACAAATATTCTTAAATTTACATCCGCACAGAGGTTTGCATTCCCATATTCATTCTTGTCATTCGTCATTTTATTTAATTTGAAGTACATTAGATTATATCACTGTCATTTTGTGCTGTTCTGTGTATTCCCAGTATTCTACTTTTGTGTTTACAATTTCTCTGTGTGTAGATATTACAAGTCCCATACAGACTTTTATTTTCTGTCACTCTTGGACAACAATTCAGGCATGCTCTCATCTGTACTAACCATCTTCGAGATTCATTGTCCAAGTTTGCTGCAACTCCACATTTACTGTTTCTATAGTTTGTTTTCGTTGTCTGCTTGTCTGTTTCCAGTTTTTCGTGATTTCCATTTCCCATCTCAGTACTATTGCCTAAAGAATAAATGCAGTTTAATTAGGCAGAAATATATTTAGATAGGACTAAACCTATCAATGATTACTTTGTTATAAACAATAGTACATTCTCAATTTTAGACTTATCTAGTGTAGGGATTAGTTGAAACCTTAAGCTAACTAGGAATCAACTTTTTCTACGTTTTATCATTACTAAATCTCGGTTCATAGTTTTCATTAATGACTCCCTGGCTGGTTTCTTCCCTAATTCGAGAGGGTATTAGAAAAGGGGACCTTCTTTCCCCTTATCTCTTTATTTTGATGGCAAAGACCCTTGGCAAGAATATTAGCAGTCTTAAAAAATGCAAGTTTACTAAAAGGCATAAAATATGCAATTGATGTTGATTATGTTGCCCATTTGCAGTTTGTCAATGATACTCTTCTCTTTGGGGCAGCTGATGTAGAGAAGATCAATCCTTTCAGGAAAGTTCTAGATGATTACAAGAAATTTTGCTATTGAGCCATGGTCTATTGATTGCCCATGTGTAAATAAGTGATGTTTGCAGGGAAAATATCCTCCCAAAGGTTCAAGATGCTTTTGGTAGTAAAAAGGAGATTGATTTGGCATTCTTGCATAATATTTAATGTCCATGTAATTATGTTGTACCCAAACCAAATTTTTTGCTTCATCAAGGCATTTTGCATAAAAAGTCTAAATTTTGCTAAAATGATGTAAAACGCAGTTTTGGGCAATATCAAGCATGGAGTTTTTGTCAATAGTTTGTCAGTCAAAGTCAGTTATATTGATCAAACCCTGAAGCAGAGACTCAGAATGGAGTTTTTCATGATGGAGGAACATCTCACGACGACATTTCAAGTTGCACACGATCATTTCAGTGATCGAGACGGAGTTTTCAGTAATTAATATATGAAGATTTCTCAGGAAAAAGCATAAAAGCGCAACTATAGAACAGGGGCGCCCAACTTTTGAAGGTTAAGATCTTGTTGAAAGTGTTCAAGCATCCAGTCAATCTCTTCAGAATTGGTCTGGCTATCCGATAAGCTATCCAGCGAAGCTTTCCGAGACCTGCAACTCCGGCAAACAGCAACAGAAGTTGAAATCCCCAAAGTTCCAGATATGAGAATTTTGTCTTTTTCAGGCAAAAGCGCACCTCTAGCCTGAGGGCGCCCATCTTAAAGAGGGGGTAAATCTTGGTATTTCTGATGGCTCATGCAGTCAATCTGTTAACGACTAGTCTGCTTATCCAGCGAGATATCAAACGCAGTCATCCAAGTTTCAGAACTTCGGCAGCAATCGTCTAAAGATCAGTTTATAATGGAGTTTTCACGTTTCTGAGCTTCTCCGTTGATTCCCAGTGCAAGTACAGCCCAGGGGCGCTGATTTAAAGGACCCTTCAGATGCCAAAATTTGCAGACGAAGTCTTCCTGACATTAGTACTACTTTAGCCTAGCTTCGCAATGCATCATCTTGCTTGTCGATTCGACGTTTCAGGTGATCGTGGCGGAAGTTCTACCAAGCACGTAATTTCACGGGCGGACCAACAAACAATTTGCAGTGTATTTCTACAGTCTAGAGGCGCCTAGCCTTTAGGCCTATCAAATGAGTTCGTTCGCGTTCGAAGTCTTCACGGCTTTTGAGCATAATCATTTTATCTATCCAACAAGCCTAGCCGTCAGCCTTCGGGATTTGGCAGTCGCTCGTACGTGCGAGGTCTTTGGCGAGATGCTGAAAAGTGAGGATATCCTGGAGCGGTAATTTTAAATAAAATACGCACTGGAGTTTTTGAGGTCTTAGAAGCAGTTTTCTTGTTTCGTCACCTCCAGAGACTTCTCTTGTGGGCCCTTCTGGCTGTCCGTTAAAACAGATAGTGCCTGAATCGGGTCATCCCAGCTCCAGATATCAGAGATCAAAGTAGGGTACTTGGGTGAAAGTTCAATTTTCGTCGAAATGACCTCAGTGCAACTAAGAGCCAGGGGCGCTTTTACTTTTGAGGCCCTTAATGAACTTTTCAGAGGTCATGTGTACAGTCGTTGGATGCAGAATGTCTCCAGGCATGCAGTGAGCTTCATTTCTTGTCAGCAGGGTTCACCATTCGCCGTCAGCAGCCGTTTGAAGTGTCAGATGGCAGTTTAGGAAAATGGCTAAGTCTGGAACCTGTAAATGAATTTAATCAGAGGCGCCTAATTTTTCAAGGTGTTAAACAATGGATTTTGCAGTTGTGTCTCCCAGCAGACATTTCTTCCTTGTTCAGTAGGCTTTCCGATGAATTTTCCAGATCAGTCTCAGCATCTCTCAGTCATTCAGAAATCAGTGTCGAAGATGGCCAGTCGTTATTATGCAGTTAGCTATAAAATAGGGAGTTAATAAAAAGTGAAGTATCTTGAGCAAATGGACGCCTATGAGCTCAAGAGATGACTTTTCGGAATCGGTGAAGCCCGACGATGAATCCTAAGACTTCAACAAAATTGTCAACTGAAGTTCAGAATATTTGCAATTTTAGCATAAGATGGCGATTTTCTATTTTTGGCGCCTTTTGCTATTTGCATGATAATAAATATTTTATTATATTTATTCAAATTCGAACTTCCAGTCAGTGGCAGTAGAACTAAAATGGACCAATCAGAGATCTTCTATTTTTGTCAGGGTTTTCAATTCTTGCAGTTACCAATTGGTGCGAATTTCTTCTTATTTAAAGTATGGCGCCATCATTTATTATTCACAGAGCTTTCAAAAGAAATTCGTATTTCTCAAGAGAAATTCAATCTTAAGAGGAATTCGTATTTTTCAAAGTTAATTTATATTCTTCAAAGGGAAATCGAATTTTATTAAGTTTCAAAGGCGTTTTCCTTAAGAAATTCGCAATCCTTCAATATTCAAAGGCGGATTTCATATCAAAAGGGCGAATTCTCAAAACTCATAGGAATTCGTATTTTCTCAAGGCAAAGGCAAATTCGTGGTTTTCTTCACAAAGGCGCAAAATTCAAAGGAAATTCGTGGTTTTATCAATTTTCAAAGGCGCAACTTCAATATCAATTCGCAATCCTTCAGAGGTCAAAGGCGGATTCTCAAATTTCATTGCAATTTGTATTTTCTTCAAAGGAAATTCAAATTTCTTTAGAGTAAAGGCGCAAATTTCAAGAGGATAAATTCGTGGTTTTCAAATAAAGACGAATTCTTCCAGTTCAAAGGCGAATTTCACATCAATTTCCAGAGGCGATTTTACCTAACATATCTTTTTGCAGGATCAAAGTTCATAATTGTCAGTAATCTAAAGAAATCTTGGGCGACTTTCACAGAAAAAGAGCATCATAAAAACGTCTTTTTCATCCTTCAATCTCAGATTTCTCTCAAAATACAGTGTGCAGGTTCCTGAAATTGGCGAATTCTACAAGTTTCAGTATCTGGATCATTCTCATATAATTTCCTCGAGTTAAATTTGTGCGTTTGATTTTTCACGAATTTTTAACTTTAGAACGTTCGTTCTTGAGTTACTAATTTTCTCAAGTGAAAAGTCTTTGTATGATCAAGTAGAAGTTGAATTTTCGCAAATCTGACGTTCTGGGTTGTCTTAGAATCCTTTTCTGGACAAAACCCATATCTCGGATTTTTCGCTGAAAAAAATTCTTCGAAAGGCTATTTTTAACTCTCGCAGGCTATTTTTAGCTTCCAGAAATCTTGTCAGAATATAGTCAAGTTCACAGTCAACAGGCTAAGTTTTCAGAATGCAGTTCACTCAGCTCGAATACAGGACCAAAACCGTCCTTACTCATGATTTTCTCAGGTTGGTTGAGACAGACCTTCACAAAGTATTGCTAGAAGCAGTGCTAGATCCAGTTAAGATCAGAAGTTCAATCATTCAAAATATTGAGCACTGGCTTATTAGAGGCCGCCTATTCCTATCTCCGCTCACTCATATTGAATTCGTGGATGGCTTGCATTAAGCATTACAATTCTACTACCGTGAGATAGTGTCAGCTGATCGGACAAAATTTGTACGCCTCAAACCTTTGACATCGAAAGGAGTTTTGGCATTCCTCAACACCAATGTTCTAGTTGTTTTATGGAGCAAAGGTGCGCAGCATTTGATGCCGATGTGGACAAATGTCAAGAAGATGGCGAAAGATGGTTAAAACAAGCGAAGGAACGTGATTGCCAAACAATGTGGGTCGGTGAATACAAGGATGAGTACCGATTCTAATCACACTCAATCGGTTCTCAGTCAAGCACATGCGAATGTTTTTCCAGCCTTGGATGTATTACATTATTGGTCGCATCATTTCTGGGAAGGAGCATTATGACTAGGCATCCTTCATCAGCGATATTCTCCACAGGCAAATCACCGGTTTCATGGTTGCTCATGAGTTTCATATGTGTTCATATCTCGTGTACTTGATCGCTTATCAGGGTCAGTTCCGAGGGCTAAACACGTGGGCATTCTCAGTGTTCAGAAAGTCTATCAGTATTATGATCAGCTTGAGTTCACCAGAGCTGAACGTCATTTCAAGCGTGTTCACGAGGCTTTTCTGACCTATACAGTGAGGAATTTGGACCCGGAGTTGCATGTTCGATCTCGGCAAATAAGTTAGGGCAGCGATGGATGGATGGGCGATTGGTTTATTCCGCCTCCCAACATCTACATCCGAAAGTGTACGGCTTTACAGAAATCCAGCTATAAGCTTCCAATGCTATCCTCTCGATAAGACAATCTTTCAGAGTTCCTAAGACGTGATGCATGATGTTCATCGCCTTCACCGCAGCAAGACCATCTCTCAACCTTCCTTTCAGCTTGGAATGTATTGGTGTCGGCAATTGATAGTAAAATTGGGTGACAAGAGCTTTGAGAAATATCATCTTAAGTATCTTGTTGAAGCACGTGCCTATGATCTTTCAGGTCATTATACAGCTCGCCTTGCTGGAGGTACATATCACGAACCTTCTATGGAGGATTACCGGGAAATTATGATGACTTCGAGGTTCGCAGACGAAGTTACGGCCGCTTCTCTCGCGATTGCTTTTCTGTCGAAGATGTGGGAGGTTTATCAGATGACGAGGGAGAAGTTCTTCCTCAGTTTTTCAGAGAGTTGGTTGATACACAACCGCTAAGCCGAAGCAGTTGATTGGTACGCCAAGGAATACGCAACGGTCAAAGAGAGGTCAAGTAGAGTTATCCAGAATAGTATACTTTACCTCGACAGCAAGAAGACAAGGAGGGTAAGTGTTCCCAGAGCAGAGCCACCAGTAGTGGTGAATCCTTCGTTACCTTCCTCGTCAAAACCTAAACAAAAGAAAAGGAGTAATCCTCCTAAGAAAGGTCAAGCGCCAAACACCCAAAGCGGCGGGCGCTTACACGCTATTAATACACGAGCCCGGATGACACCCGGGTCAGCTTAATCCGCCTAAAGGTCGGGCCAGAAACCGCCACACCGAGGTTCGGCCTCAAGTTCCTACATCAGTTCCAGAGTCGTCACCAGTCCCAATTCACATTGAATTGGATTTAGACTCTCCACCTCGCAGTGGGTCTTCTACACACTCACTCTCATCAGTACCTCCTGTTGCTAGTACCGACCCTTCTAGTAGCATTAGCCGAGATCAATCTTGGATCGAAGCTCAGCTAGGAAGGAAGAGGAGGCAGCCATCCTATGTTCTCAATCATTCTGATTTTGACAACATTTACCAGGATGCGCCAGACAAGAGAGTTAAGAACATGGTTCACGTAGAGAGAAACACTGATATGGAGATTGTCATTGAGACTACCGTACCTCCACAGGGGAAGAACTTGGTTGAGTTGGAATCTCAGGATTTTGAGGTTATCACAGTTAACCTTGGTCGTAGCACACGTCAGACTCAGGTTGATCTCCTACAAGTTGCTACAGACAGTGCCAGGGATAGAATACTAAAGGACGGAGAGGATAAGGCAGCCCTCAAGGCTGAAATCAGACAGCTTCGTCAGTATATTTCTAGCCTTGTACATAGACCAGATGCCATTAACACACTCCCGCCGATGCTTGAGCCTCCAGTAGAGCAAAGTCAACTCAATCATTTGGTTGCATATGGCAAGCGTTTGGATGAGTGGGAGGAGGAATTCGTTGCTAGAGGCCGTGCTATGCTTACAGAGTTATATCAGTTGCGGTACAATGCACGAGAGCTCCGTCTTCGTCTTCAGGATGAGGAACGAGATATGGCTATTAACAAACCCAGAGATGAGATTATGATTGCTCACCTGAGTGTGGCGTATGATACAGTCACAGATGCAAAGGACAGAGAAGCTATCTACCCTTGGAAGACACAATTGGTTTTCAGGGCAAAGATAGAAGACACTTTAGCATCAGAGTTGGCTGAGAGTAGAGAGCACGTCACTAGTGCACTCCGGTTTGTGAGGACTCTAGTATCTCGCTTGCCGTGCCGTTATCAGATCAAGGGTGGTGCCTATGTTGAGCTTACCGATGTTCAGTCAGAGCTCCAGGCACTCATTCATACCATTTTCAGTGGGGAGACTGTTGGCTGTAAGGTTACTCAGCTTACAGTCATGTCAGCATTGTTCGATGAGGCAACGAGGAGTAGGGGCGAACTTCAGTCTCAGATCACAGCTGGTGAGGATATGCTGCATCGACATAGCATTCTTCGACAGAGTCTCATAGCTCCAGATAGTGATGTAGTTAACAATCTCGTTGAGGGATTGGTTGCTCGAGATCACACATAGTAAACTTCAGTTCCCACCTCTCAAGATAGACATTACACACACGAGTTGAACTTGGCATTACCCTTTTAAGTTAACTCGATGATGTCATCACATGCATATATATTCTGAGATTTGCTTTACACACTTGGAGTTTTATTTTAGGGTTTTACGTTAACTAATGGTAGTCTTCCAGTTAACTCGCTTTCAATAAGGACGTGCATGCTCGCACAATTGTCCATTTTTAGATTAGATGTTTCGTTAACTGATGGTAGTTTTCCAGTTGATAGTTTACTTCATTAGGGTTTGGCAGCAATCTTGCATGCATTGCAAGACTGTAGATGACTCAAGGTGATTTTAGGGTTCCCTACACCTTGATGTATATAAATAAGAGCTTTTGCTCATTTGTAAATAACTTTTGCTTGAGAGAGAAATATATGCTGCGCCTACCTTGCCCTCAATATTGCTCTTTTGGTATTTGTTCATGTGTCTTCGCTATTACGATTAATTGTTATGCCACATAGGGTTTCAAGAGATTGTAATGGTAGATTCTTTCCATAGTTTAGATAAATCTGTTTTGAACATCTTTACCATTGTGATCAATTGTTATGCCACATAGGGTTTCAAGAGATTGTGATGATAAATCTGTTTTGTGTATCTTTACCATTTGTGATCAATCGTTATGCCACATAGGGTTTCGAGAAATTACGGTGATAAATCTGTTTTGTGAATCTTTATCATTATAATCAAGGGTTATGCCACATAGGGTTTCGTGAGATTGTGATGATAAATCTGTTTTGTGAAGTCTTTACTATTTTGATCAAGTGTTATGCCACATAGGGTTTCATAAGATTGTCATGGTAAATTCTTAAATCTGTTTTGTGCCCAATAAACTTATTCAGGTTGAGATAATAGTCGCGCCACCTTGCCTTCAAGTAGAGAATCTGAATTCGTTTATCGTCAGATAGTCAAACCTTGCTCCGTTTCCTCATGCTCTGTTTTCCTGAGGAGATTGGATAGATTAAGTTTAGTTGTAGTTAGTGGATCTGCAAAACCAGAAAATACTCAGCTGCAACGTATAAGTTCTTTCAAGAAAGCCTTGTGCCTCTACAGCTGAAACAAAAAGACAGGACATAGTTTAGCTTATTTCCCTTTGCAAGTATTTTTGTCAAAGCACAACGAGGGAGCTTCCCCTCCTAATTTGAAGAGCACTCATTGCGTAGTGTACATAGGCTGTTCATAACAACTTTTACTCCAGAGGTGTTAGTTGTTACGCCAACAAATTAGAAGAGAGACATAGAGTAAAAGCAATTAATTATTTTATTGCAGATACATTCCTCAAGGATGGTGATGATGCACACAGTTGTAAGTCCCAAATCCCTAAAGCCAAATCCTCTCCTGAGTGCCAAGGCTGTCAAACTCAAGACAAAGACCTCAAACTCGTGATCAAGAAGGGCAATTTTGGACCATTTTGCTAAGGTGGGTAAGACCTTTAACTTCGATCTCAGCTAGACCCAAGGGGGCTTCCCTAGAGGTACAATGAATAGGATTAAACACACCTACAAATAGACAAATAGATAAACTATTGCAGTAGTACTTGGTGTATGCCTGACCCCAAAAGCTATCACTAAGCCAAGGATCAACCTAATGTTATAACTTCTTAGGTTGATAAGCACATCACTACATGACAACAAGATGTGGGTATTGTTGATGCGTGTTTTATGACTCACCAAGCACTTTAGAATAAAGAATCCAAAGACACTCTATCCTCTCTTGAAAAACTGACTAGTATGCTAAGATTGCCAAAATATCATACAGCAATTCCAATGTTTGATAAGTTGGGTGCGGATAGGCTTTGTGGAAGATATGATTTTGCTGATAATCACAAAAGGGATTTAAAGCAATGACCTAGATGCAGTGATATATTTTTGGGTTTCTTGGATTTCGGATAAAAAATGAAAAAAGGAGTAAAGGTTGAGGAATCTTAAACTATTCCTATGAACTCAAGAGACAGTAAAGATTGAATGAAACCAAATAACAATACTTTGCTTCGCCACGAAATACGACAACTACACAAAGCAAGTGCAATCTTCCAGGAATTTGTGCTTAAAATTTTCTTACTCCAAACAACACCATCAATAGAACAATATCATTCGAAGTAATACAATGAAGCTTCCACACAAAAGGCTCAGTCTAACTTTACGTATTGAATAGAAAGCATCCATTCAAAGAAAGTATGAACCAAGTTTCACTTATCTTTATGATCAATCTATCATTCCATTAACATACATCTAAAATAAATCCTAACTTGAAACCATTCAATGAGGAAGAGAAATAAGTAACCATGCAACCATTTGACAATAAGAGAATTCAAAGCACCTCATGCATCATGAACTTTATTATCAACAATAGTCTTTGCAACAATTTCATAAAACTCTTTCTCTCTTATTATGCTATCTATCTCTTCTATCTCTATGTATCTATCTATCTGTATCTGTCTCTATCTATATGTCTATCTATATGAAATGAGAGAATGAGAGAGGGTTTATATAGAGTTGCCGGAATACAATGAACAGCCGAGATTAATTAGGAATCAACGGCAGAGATTAAAAATCAATAACCCTAATTAGGGTTTCCAAAGGCACAATCAGATAACAGGCAGTGAATTGGAGTGAAAAGCTATTCTCGAGGAGGTTCATCCTTATCCTCTTTGGTCGCAGTATACTGGATGAATTTAGAAACTATCGTGTCAACCTCCTCGATCGTGATAGGTGGCAGTGCATTGATCCTGAATTCCAGCAGATTGAGATCATCCGAGCATCCGGCAAAAGTGTCTTCCCATTCTGATTCCTGTTGCTGGAAATTGCGAAAGATGAACAGGAAGTCAGTCGCCTTAGTCAAATTTTGCTTGCAGACAGGTCCAGTGGTGAAGAAGATATCCTGAATTTTGCTCTTCAGGTTTTCAAACTGCAGGTTGTTTGCTCGCACAGTGTCCTTTTCAAGCGCATCTGCAGCCACAGCTAGAATCTTCTCTCGAATTTCTTGTCTTCTCCTCAATTTGGATTGTATCTGCCTTAACCTTTTCTATGATTTCACTTCGTATGATCAATGTCATGTACCAACTGTCGAAATCATAAGCTGCCCCTAGTGCAATTACCTCTCCATTGACTAGCTCTTGCTTCGGCACTCCCTTAAGCACCTTGAGACACGGAAGGACTCTGTCTCGAACATCCTGGGCATTATCCCATGTTTCTGCCAGTGTTGCAATCCTCGAAAGTAAGGAAGAAGTTTGTCCATATGCCATTGACAATCTTTCTACAAATACGGCCACCTCTTGCCTGTTGCTACTTAGCCATTCTTTAGTTTCCTTAGCTATATTCTTCTCCTCTTCAACAATCTCCTGAGAAATATTCATCAACGGAGGAGCTGTTGAAGTAGTTTGATCGAGAGGCTTAGTTAGGTGTTGAATATACTTCTTGAGTCTTTCAACCTCTCGTTTATACTGATTTTTCTTTATTGTTTCCTTCTCCATCCTAGCTTTGATAGTGGCAACAGAATTGTCCAACTCTTCCATCTCTTGTCCCTTAGTGGTAGGGCCTAAGTCGACAATGGTGATAGCATACTCCTGGGGAGTAATTTCTTCCCTCGGTTTGTCAACTGTTGGTACAGCAACTTGGACCGTACGATGCCCAGCTTCATCCCTCTGGTTTTGGCAGGCTTCTTTGCATTGACTGCTTCTAGTTTGGCTAGGAAATCGGTCATATCATCTTCTTCTTCTTGGACTTTTTCGGGTTCCTTTATCTTTAACCTCTCTTTCAACCAATCAGGAATAGTTGGCTACACGATATCTTCTTCCTCCTGAACTTCCCGCACAGTCCGGATTTCTTGGATTCCTCTCAAGGCTAAAATCATCCCATCTTCAAACTCATTGTCCAGAATATCAACCTCATTGTCTGACTCCAAAATCTCGGTGTCTGTGGATGATGGAGGCTCATCATCTTCAGACTGGATAGGGATAGGAGAGGGAATCTGTAGATCTCTAAGAGATTCATCAATGTCCAAGACTTCATTCACATTCGCAGAAATGGCAGAATGAAGAGGCTCCAATCTCTGCTGCTTCCTAGCAGGTCCCTCATTGGCAACTCCTTTTCCCTTCACTTCCTTCCTTTTCTTAGGTTTCGAGCTTTCAATTGGCTCATCTCCTTGGCTTGCTCCAACATTAGAAGAGTAAGATTCTGATTCGCCCATCAAAGTGTATGTCAAAGGCATTCCTCTTAGCCGCAGGTCTTTGATCTGTTGGTCTGCCCACCATTGTGAATATTTGGTGACAGGCCTCATAAAGGTATCCAAGTCAGCAATTTCAGGTTCTGACCAGCGCATGGGAGGAAGAGGTTGGTTTCCATCAAAACCTGGTTGTGTGAATTCTCCATCATCCTCCAGTTGGTCTAGCACACGAAAGAGTTTTGCTGTTCTAATCAAGCTGACAGGCAGTCTAGACCACAATCTTTTCCTGACATCAAATTCATCTGTGGCATTAGCCCAGTAATCTTCCAGGTCCACTTGGTGTTTATACTTCCTTCCGTTCACAATTTTGATATGATGGTGAGGATCGAAATTGGCTCGAAACCGGTATGATGTGAAAGGATACCACTGCATTTCTAGTCTGGCACCTTCAGCTGCCTGTGCGGACGAACAATACTCTTCCATGTTCCCGATAAAGAATGGGAATGTGACAGCTGCTTTCTGCTTGGGCCTTTGGATATTTTGGAAATCCTCCAATTGTCTAAGTACCTCCAATAGGATCATCCTGTGAGTGGGGTAGATAGGAAGTTTGTACGGATTGCCAGTGAACCCCTGGATTCGGATATAAGTAAATTTAGGAAACTGGATGTACCAGGATCCATATTTACTGATAAGACTTTTTGCCTCATGTGTTAGCCTCTGATGGGTCCCTCCTTGTAGCATTCTCGTGATGGTCATCAGAAATGAGTCATGTGCCCTTCTAAAATGAGATTTGGCAGACAGTTGCAATTGGGGATAACATTCATATGCCTTGAGCTGATTTTCTCCATTTCCAACAACACCCTTGCATATCAATCCAGGATATTTATAAGCTCTGGCCAATAGGTAAACGATATAGGAACCCATATGAAATACCTTATCCCTTTCAAGGTTGATCAACTGTTCATGGATGTTATCACTGATCATTCTTGACCAGTCAAACATTCTGACTCCGAAGGTGATTTCCTCGTTAAAGAAGTACATCCAAGATTCGAAAAAGGCACCTTGAGGATTGCCCATTATTCTGTTCAGGAGCAAAACAATGTTACTGTAGTCCTCCTTGAAGTCTGTTCTGCGCAGCCTCTTAGGCATTTTCTTGGTGGAAGCTCGTGGCTTTTCTAACCATGTTTTGTTGATATGGGTCGCACATTGGTCTGCTCGATTGTCAAAGATCCTTTTGGCTTCCCCTTTCGTCTTATATGAAGCTCGAACATGTTCAAGTATGCCAAATGCCTCCTGGATAGCTGGTGCTCCAAGGTGCGCCAAAATTCTCCCATCAGGAGCTACAATCTGTCTCTCCTGCGAATTGTAATGTCTCGCACATTCGACTGTCAAGTCGACACACTGGGTGGCTGGAGGAAATCCGGCAGCTTGAACAATTCCATTGCACATCATCCTGCGGGCAATCGCCGTTGGCATAAGTCCATTTAATCCATACATCCTTCTCTTGAACTCTTCAAAGTCCACATGTCCAAGGTCCGTGTTTGCAATGTTTTTCCACTTGGAAGTGATCTTTGTTTCCCGTTGGGCTCCTTTGCTAGCGAATTTCATTGGTGCCTTCTTTGACGATCCTCCAGGATTGGTCATCAACCTGCGAGAGAGAATACAATAACATTAAATTATTTTCTCTTAAAATTTCCTTACGAAAATTCTAACTTTCAGCTTGACGAAAGTTAAATTCATTGAAAAAAAGCAAGCTGAGAAATAACACTTGGTGAAATTTTCGAAGATAGAATGAAGACAAAGGTAAAACTATCAAACTTCGGAATTACTCTGTGGTTGGCACTTGAAAACTTCGAAAATCTAGTTCTCTATTGCCAAAAAAGCAAGTAAACTTTTGAAAATTTCGACCTTCAGCTTGTAATTCCATCTCTTTCTTCTTTCTCTCTCCTCAAAATTAATCACTCAACTCTCAAAAATTTCTATCTTTCAAGAAAATTTCTTCCTCTCGAGAAATTTCTAACTCTTAAAATATTCTAACTCTCGTAAAAAATACTAACTCTTGAAGAGAGAGCTAAGCTTCTTCTTGAATCGCAATTGTGAGATGATAATGATTTGCGAATGCCTTATAAGGTAGAAAAATTCAAAGACACTTTATCGAGGAAAGTTTCTAATTTTTTTCACCTTTCATCTTTATCCTTATCGAAATTTGAAGTTTATCCATAGAGTTTGATTTTTCTCTAAGTGTTTTTGAAAAATAATTAAAGGTTTTCATGTGATTTTTTCGATTTTATCAACCTTTAATTCTTTATTTTTTGCCTTACCCGTGCTTTATTTTAATTTTTTGCAATTTCTCATGGGTTTTTCTCTTTCTCCTTGCCATGGGGGACTTTCTTCAAGGCTTGCCATTTCACAATTTTCTCTTTGGACGTCCTACTTTGCTAGGCAAACCTTCATTTCTTTCTAGCACATTCATACTTTGCCATTTTATTTTTACTTTCACCAATCATCCCATGGCAGACATGAAGAATTTCCTTCCATTTTCCTAGGCAAAGTGAACTTCCATGTGTTTATCTATCAATCCTCTAAGCATGGCAGACTTGGGAGAGTTCTTTCCATCTTTATTTCAGAGTCTAGGCGAACCTTCTTAAAGTTTTGCCATCCTTCATTCCATACTTAGTCAAAATTTCAATCATTTTCCAAGGGCGGACTTTATTCCTTCCATTCCTCTTGCCAACACTTAGTCAAAAAAATTCAATTTTTCCTCTGATAGGCTAGGCGGACTTTCCATCTTCCTTTCCACTACCTAGGGCAGACTTTCCAAGTGTCTTGCCATTTCATCTTTAGGCATGGGCAGACTTTCTGACTTCCATGCCAAGTGCTCAAAGGCGGACTTCCTGACTTCCATGCCAAGTGCTCAAAGGCAGACTTCCTGACTTCCATTCCCTTGTTCCATTAGCTGTTGGGCGATTTGCCTGAACCTTGTGCCATTTCTCTTATGCTTTTCACCAGATTTTTCAAGATTTTTAGGTGATTTTTCAGATTTTTTGATCAGATTTTTCAAGCGATTTTGATCAGATTTTTTATTGCTTTGTGTCCTTTTGTATGATTTTTACCAGATTTTTGGTCAGAAAGGCGTGCTTTTCAGTTGATTTTTTGATTTTTCACTCAGATTTTTACACGCTTTTTCCTTGCTTTTTGAACTTTTAGATGATTTTTTGTATGCTTTTCAGTCCAGAAATGGAAACTTTGACTCTCTGACTGGTGAGGACCCTAGCACTTGCCAAAAATAGAATGTTCCTAAAAATAGAAAAAGCAAAAAAGCAACTTTCTAAAAATAGTAAATTCCCAAATGGCCTAAAAGTGTCAGAAACGAAAAAAGCAAAAAGCAAAAAAGCAAAATCCCTAAAAAGTAGGAAGTGTCAGAATTGGACGAAAGCACAGGCAATCCTCGTCTGCAGGGTCCTCTAAACACTTCTATGACGTTTACGAGCAATTCAAGGCTTGAAATCTCAACTTGGCTCAGGTGATGATTCCCGACTCAGACTATAAACCACAGAGCGAAAGAGCTCACGATAATGCAACTCAAAGCTAAACCCTAAAATAGACTGGCGAAGGTCCCCATGTGCAATGGGGCGAGGTGTGAAAATAGGTCACAACAGGTATGCAGCACATGACTCTCTAGGACGATAACTATATGGATCATTGAAGATATTTTCCTTGGTTATTATGCTAAATCATGAAGTATATACAATCTACTTCCTATTCCTGCTCTATGGGTGAATGATGTTTTTTATTTTAAGTGCATGGTAGATGATTATTTCTAGGACTTGTGCCTATTCATTGGGTGGGTTACAAAGTCCAGCATACCAAGAGAAACAACAAAATTTCATATCCAAATGAAGAAATGACCATTACAAAGTTTGCAATGTATTAGAATGTTGTCCCATTCATCAAATATTCATTACATTTATACCAACGAATTGGCAAGAGAAAACCCTAAGCTAGAACTTCCCAAAAAATCCACAAATGGGACCATGAAGATATTTAGCTGCAATAATCATTTACAATATTAACCTACTTGAGATTTACAAAGGTGTTTCTCTTATGGTGATTGGATTTGCAAAGAGTTGAAAACCTAGAAGCTCCTTCAACTTACAATCACGTGGAAAAGAAAATTTGATTGACCTTTTTGGAAAACAAACTAGTGTTGCTATGAGAATCAAGGAAGAATTGTAGGTCATGAATGTTGGGTGTAAGGCGAGCTTAGATCCCATGAAATCTGTCAAAATGGCGACCTAGAGGTTGCATGGAAACCATTCGCATCAAAAACACAACCACCGCATTAATGGCAGCATGGCATTCCTATCCTCCATCACTAAAAATACATTTAAATCAATGCCCTTAAGATGGGCAACTGTTTCTACAAGGGAAAACCCCTTTAGAGTAGTTTCAACATCAAATTTGGTCATTAATGATGACCTAGGTTGTATAGAGAGGAAGGTGGGGGTGAATAGTGCAAAATGCAGGAGTTCCAAAGTCTTGAGAATAGAGGATCAAGGATACCTCATAACCCATACCACTTGTCAAAGATTGGGATCGGGAGTATTCCATACCTCAAGCCCAAAGCAAACAAATAAAAGTATCTCCAAGATAGAGAGAATAACCAATGTAAACTTTAACCAAGGAAGATCCATTAGGAATTATCTTAGATTGGTTATCTATGATGGGAAAAACAAAGCCAAATACACAATGGCGTCTATGACTCAAGCACAATTAGACACAATCAAATTAGGATCCAACAAATGGAAAATTAATGAAAGCAAGACATGTTTCTCCCAAATCAAGATGATCAAACTGCCATGGGAGATTTAAAGAGCTAGGGATCCCAAAGGGTTGTAGTGCCCACACAAAAATTTTCATACTAAATCATAATCTAAGTATGAAACTTATTGTTTGTCACTTGTAAATCGTTTTTGAGTCCTTATTTCCATTAGTTACTAATGTTGTCATCATCAATTACAATCAACACCTATGCAAGATAGCAAAGGAGGCTCTCTCAAACATGTCAGGCAAGATCAATGTGTCAGCTAGGGTATGCAGAAAAAGTGAAGTGCAAAGGCAAACAAATGAATGAAAAGGATTCTAAGGCATGTTTTGAGGAAGCAAAGGTACTAGAGGTTATTTCAAGCTAGGGAAAGGCACATAGGTGATATGAAGCATGTCAAAGGAAAAGAAACTAACATTGAAGGGCCAAAATCATGTGAAAATGACTCCAAACATCTTAGGCACACCCTTACGGGGTCAATTTCATGTTGCAAGGCAAAAAGTCACATAAGACAAAGTGCTTGTATTTTTCAATGTCAATGAAGAAATGGTATAACACCTTTTAACACTTAAGTGACTAAGGGTGCCCAAGACGACTTAAGTGTATAAGTGTCATAGTGAAATCAGATCAAAAAGTGACACCAAAAGCCTGAGTGCCCCTCTCATGGCTTAAAGCTCAAATTGTCAATGCAAGTGTAATGGCATAAATCTGCACCTAGGCAAATTTCCCATTAATTTATCTTCATTTTAGCCTTACAAGTCTGATAATGTAAATACCCACCGCTTTTATCCCACTTTGTTCGCATGTCCTTGTCGTTTTGTGTCAGTGAGGGAATTTTTGTCAAGGACACGCACACGCCATGCAAATGTCTGCACGCTGCACTGTTGTCCTAACAAGATTCCTGTGTCAAGAAGAAGCAGAAACGTTAAGATTCTTGGCTACTTGTGAATGTAACGTTCCCTGCCGAATGTTAGGATCACCGCTAGAAGCCAAGTGTCAAATCAGCTAGTTTTAGCCCAAGCTATTTATAGTTCATGTTATTTTTAGTCGTCACTTTTTTTTAGAAGATAATCATATTTTGGGAAATCTACTTTTAGAACTATTTATAGATCGACTATTCTTAGACATTCTTCAAAAGGTCTATTTAAAGATGATATCTATTTGAGGATTTCCTAATTTAGATAATAGATTTGTGGACCAAATTGTATATTTAGCTTAATTTATGCACAAGCAAACTATACATAAATAAAACTTTGGGTAGCTTTTTATTTATTTTCCACACAAAACCTTGTCAAAAACTTGTAAGAGCCAATTCAATAGTAATTTTATGCTAACTTGATGCTAGGGTTGTTGTTCAAAAAGTTGTTTTTTGTCACCTTGTGCTTTGTGAATGGATGAGCTTTGTGAAATTCCACAAGATTTGTATTGTTGTTTTCACTAAGATAGATGATTGCAGCTTTGTGTGCAATTTTCTTATTCAATGCATATGTGTGTGCTGTCCTAACTTCAATTTTTACATGTAGTCATCTTCTAGTCTTTGATTTTAGCTAAGAACAAGTGATAGTGTCCTCATTGTCTCTAGATTAAATTTCCTGTGCTAGTTAAAAATAGAAAACCTCTTGTCAAGTGCAAAAGTGCTGATTAGCCTTATGCCCTTGCCCAAGAACCAAAAAGACGGGCAATTTCTTTAGTTTTTTCACAATGATGCCCAAAACCCAATACTTAACATTGTGGGTAGTTTTGTTAGGTGATTTTTTTCCGACTCTTAATGCATACTCCTCCACCACCCTCAGTTTTGGGTTTGATGGTCAAACAAGTTGAACAATAAGCAATCTTCAAGGGTCACTTTGAGAGCAAGCAATTTGATGTCTATGGAGGTGCTCTTGCAAGGCCATTCTCTGTTCGTAGAGGAGTTGTAGTCAATGGGGGTGGAGGGCCTAGTTGTTCAAATTGCTCATGTTAAGGAGGTCAATGGTGACATGATCGAGTAGAAGAAGCAGAAATTGGGATTAATGGAGGTTCAAGGTGGCAAGGGTCAAGGTTCTAGGTGATATGGTGCTAGTCATGTAAGGCATGGTCAAGGTGTTGCTGCTACAAGGAATGGTAAGGATGTGATTCCAAAGATAGCTGCTACTACAAGGGACATCAATCCTTCTATTCTTGTATAGAATGTTTGGTGGTGGGTTGCCCTCTCTCTAGCAGCCAATTGTTGCATGCCAAAGCTATGGCCCATAGGGACACAAGTTGTATGATTTAACACGTTGGCTGTTACAAATGGATCCCATATAAAACCCCTCCTATATTTATCCAAAAAAATAATTGACACTCTTAGGGAGGGATTTATTGTTGATGTTATGCAGCGTCGGTCTCCACTTCCAGCCGATCTCCTTACTTCATGATGATAAATTAAATGATAGCCTAAGGCTATTTAATTTATGTGACATCGATTTATTGAAGAGGCGCAATCCTTGGTTACTATATTTAATTATTGGAATGGCTCGAATTAATGAAGAAGCACGAATTACTAATAAGGCCGACCTCTTGCATGGACGCAATCTTATTGGAGGAGCGCATCTTTCTATGCTGGGCCGACTTGTGTTTTGAAAGGGCACGTCTCCCTCCATCACATTGTATATATACTTGGTGATGTCTCATTGTTTTATCATCGACTTATTTCCATTCTTCATCAAGTGCGAGTTCTTCATCAAAGGCAGATCGACATAGTAGAAGGCTGAGATTTCATCAGCGAATTACTTCATTGTGTTTCTGTGTTGCATCATACTTTGGTGCTTATATTCAGGCCTTCATATCAGCCTCTTGTAAGGAGATAATTGTTGTTGAGATTCAATATATAAGTGATATATTGTTGCCGGGTTTTTCTCCCTCAAGTGGAGGGTTTTCCCAGGGTATCTGCTGTGTTTTGTGTTGATTATTTTGAATAAAATTCTGTGTCTCTAATCTGATCATTAAAAACTAACATTTATTGGGGCCCTCACTAATATAATACCAAAAAACCAATAAAAGACATCCAATATGAACAACCATAATTATAAACCAGACCTCAAATGGCAACTAAACCACCACGGGGCAGAAATCATCCCAAAGGAGGCCACAGGTCACTGCTGCCACTAACAAGGACTGAATAGGGAGCTTGAAAGGTCTTGACATTGACAAGGGATGCATGAATAAGATGGTACAGAATTTATTGCATAGATCAATAGCTTCATCAAGGAATCTTCAAAGTTTCCAATTAACATGAACTAGTTTCTGTAGCCCAAGATAACGTTGAGTGAATCTCCTTCAGCAATAACTTATCAGCAACCACTGTCTAACACCAGATTTAAACCTGCCACCACAGCCATCTATTCTACTTCATTATTAGTCCTATCGCCAAAATTAAGACAACCATCTTGAACAAGAGAGCCTTTAGAATCCTAGATTAAGATCCCACGCCACTAAGCTAGGGCTCCCTTCTAAAGCTCCATCAAAGTTGACCTTGAATTGGCCCTCTGGACACAGTTTCCAAACAACGTTCTTTCTAACAATCTTACTAACTCCAACCCCTTGAATGGGGAAAAATAATTATACATTTAATCAAAACTGTATTCTCCCTTTTGAATAAACTTGCATATTTTTATTAGGGAAAATAAAGCCCAAAATACTATCAACATTGAATGAAAAATTAAAAATCACTTACTGAGATACTAATCCCGAAAGCATGCAAGCTCTCCATAAAAAAAGTAGAACACCTATAAACATATCTAGGATTACATTGAAACATACAATAGAATCTGATGTAAAGTTGAAATGCTGAAACAATATAGCCACCACCAAGTACACAACCCCAGTCACAAGACCAAGTGACTCTGGCCTGCCAACCATCAAAAGACAATCAAAGACATCAAAATTAGAGCATTAAGGAAATGTTTAGTATGTATATAATTATCACCCAACACTTCCAAGTGTAAATTCTTAGAAATTTAGGTCAAACTACATTAAAAAATAAAATTTCAATTCTACATTTCAAATTTTCTAAAGCATAAATCTATTGTTTCTATAAAAGGGCAAATATCTTAGAATGATTATCTTGAACTAAGCCCATAGAATAGTTAAACTTTATGCTGCTCGACCTCTAAAATCATTTATACTGGCTATAGAAAAGTCTTATACTTGTCGAAATAAAAAAACAAAGTAGCTTTGAGCAGAATGAATTATAATTCCAAGCAAAGTGGTTCAAATACTTCTAATCTTAACCTTACTTTTGCTTTGCATTGTGTAAATTTAAAATACTATAACTCCTATGTGTAACTAACATCGCTAGCAGGGGGAGAAATTTGAATTCAGGGGCTGATTCTGGAGAGGAAGGAGAAGATTCAAAAAAGGCGGATGGTCTTTTGCTGCTAGGCTGGGTGTTGTTGTCAACCTGCTGGGTTGCAGAAGGATTTTTATGGCTAGGCTGGGTGTTGCTGTCCGCTTGCTAGGTTGTGGCAGGGTGGCGCTGGTTGTTGTCTCTGGCTTGCTTGGAAGCGTTGTCGTAGGGCTTCTTGCTTATGTCGCCCTGCTAGGCTACTGGGGTGTTCCTGCTTTCTTCTGGCATTGGTTTTTGGCCTGTTGTGTTGCAGTTTTCTGCTTCTACTGGTCGTTTGGGCACCTTTGAAAGTTCATTTTGCCTCTTGGGTACTGGTGCTCTTTTTCTGGGCCAATTTTGGCTGTTGGTTTTCCCCTGGTGCTTGTTTAATGAGTTATTTTTTATCTTTCAAGGGTTTCTTTTCAAAATGGGGGGTGGGTTGTTGCCTTCCTCCTCCAGTGCTGACTCTTTGCAGCTCCCCTAGTCGTTTGAGGAGGTCATGGGTTTTTTGGGTCTTAAGAGGGTTGTGCTTAATGACTATTCTACTATTGGGACTGTGATGGAGTGATGGTTTTCCCTCCATGTTGTTGTTGTGGGTGGTTGCCTGATTGTGGAAGGCGTTCCTACT
>VDFB02322901.1:0-33312 GCA_007258455.2 Sequoia sempervirens
TTGATGGAGATTTTAGAATATTTTGAAGGATGATAAAAATTACTAAAAAATTACTAGTGGGACTCATTCGCCACTAATGGTGAATCAGTCCTGCTTTTGATGAAAACTTGTTGAAAGCTAGTTTCTGAGTGTTCGGATCTGGAATCTAAAAAAATCTGTATTTCCAACCTTAAGGTGGGACTCATTCACCAAAATTGGTAGATCAATCCACTCCCAAAATTCTAAGAAATCAGGGACCAATCTTGTAGCACCAGATCTGAGGTTGTCTACTTGTCGAGTTGCCAAAGTCAAATCTGCAGAAAACGGCCTGTAGGTCTTCTCCAAGCTTGAAATAGAATGTTGTTGACTTGAAACACTTTGTTGACTTCTTATCCACTTTTCAACACCTAAATACTTGTCAAATCTACATACAAGTCTACAAACACACATGCAAAAGGGGAAAAATGGTTAAGGGTTAGGTTATAGGGATTTGCCTTGGTCAAATCCCACTTTGGTAATCAAACCCTTAATGAAATAATAAAATAAAAGAGAATGATAAATAAATAACATGCAAATGCTATCAACTTACCAAGCCCTTGTTGAAAAAATTTGAAGATAATACAATAGTTGCTCCACAATACTTGACAATTGCTTGATTCAATGATGCAAAATGCTTGAATGATTGGATGATTGAGTGAATGAATGCTTGAATGAATTAGTGAATGAATGGGTGTTAGAATGGATGTGAAAACACTTATTTATACACACTTTTTCCTTGGTAACCTAATGATACCTCATCATAGGCCGACATAAGGTGATTTTAAATAAAAACCTGAAAGGAAATTTAAAATATTTTGAATTTGGAGCCAAGAGGGACTCATTTTCCACCCATGGAAAATGGGTCCCACCTTAGGCTTAAAAGTGGTTGTCGGGAATTATCTTGCATTTAATGTTGTGTGTTGGGTTTATATTCAAAAACACACTTAATTAAGCCTTATAAGGGCATAAAGAGGTCATAAAAGACATAAGAAAGGTATAAACAGTGAAATTAACCCTAGAAAAGGGTGAATCTTTGTTACAAGACTTTACAACATGTAAAAATAAGACTTGATGATGAATAAGAAGGTGATTTTTAGGTGAATTATATTAAATAGAGTCTAGAAAAGTGTAGAAATGTTTTACAACACTTCACAACACTATCACAAGACAACATAATTTGAATTTTAAGGACTTAATGTGAATATTCAAGCCACATTGTAACATTAAATCAAAGAAAAATACACCAAATATCATGAAGAAAGACTAAAAGACCATGGACATGACAAGGGGCCATTTTTCTATAATGCAAGAAGCAACACTGGGGGGCCATGTTAAGTCCTACTTTATTTTGTCACATGTACTTTTTTCTCTCTTTTGGAGAGGATTTTTTCCCATGATTTTTTCTAGAATTTTCTCCTATTATGAGAGATTTCATTTTTGTTTGTACATGAGTACCTCATCAATCCATGTAGTTGGGACCCATTAATGCATTCATCTAGGCATCCTTCATCAGGTTTTTAGCTACTCCCTAAGTTGATCTTAAGGGGGGTGTTAGAGTAATAAGGCTAACCATCTAATTAATTGATTAATCATGAATAATTAATTATATCACCATAAATACTATATTCACTTAAGCTAAACTTAGAAATTATTTTTTTAATTATTTTTTTTAAAGGCAGTAAGTCAATTATTTATATTTATATAATAATATAAAAGATTACAATATCATTGTTGTGATCAAAATTACCTAGATATGTTGTAATTACAAAATGTCAACTTTTATATTACAAAACATTTGACTTTATGCTAATATTTATGTCTTGCATAGGCCTGAAGTAACAAATATGTAAAAGTATTTCCAATCTATTTGTACTTTTCAAGCATTTCCTACAAAATAACTTTCCACCTTTTCTCCTTTTTGCATAGACTATTGCATTGGAAGATTTTTTTGTGAGTTTGTTGTAATGTTCATGTCTAGAATGCGTGGAAGAGGCCCGACCTGCTGGAAAACCAAGTCCACTGGGGCAACCTATGATTCTGTAGTTGCCACCAATTCCTATTGTGATGCAATTTGATTCTTGGCATTATTTGCTTGATGACAATGATATATTAATAGAAATGACATGTTTTTTTTTTTTTGAAACTTCTTTCCATTTCAAACCCCATTTCAAAATGGTAATGATCTAGCTCTCTATAAAGGTAGCTCGACGAGTTATATTCCAATGATGTTTTCATTGCAATATATATGTTTCTGTAACATACCTTGTGGTGTAAGTAGTGCCTAGGAAATATACCACCCACATATGCTTCACCTTTCTAGAATTTATACTTTTGTATGCTCTTAAGTAGAGCATTGTCTTGCAAGAACACTTTCTAAATGACTTCATTTGCAAGTTTTTACATATCTTGGAAATTTGGATTTAAGTCCAAAACATTTGAAACAAATATGGACACCATGTTTGATGGAAATATCAACCTCTGAGTTTTAGGATGTAAAATGTCTTCCCCTATCAAAGTTTTCAAGCATTTGAACATAGATAAGCAATCAGTTTTGAAGACATGTGAGAGATTTTCTCTTTCCAACCCTTTGGAAAATGGTAATTCTCATTCTTGTACAAGAAATGGAGCTTTGAATTTTCTTGGCATAAGCTCCATAATAGCTTTTTTAGCATAAAAGGTGGTAGTGAATGCAAAAGTAGTGGCTAGAATGCAATACTTACTACTCAAAACACACTGCTAACAAAAAACCCACATTTTGATGCATATAATAACACATTGCTCAAGATAACTACAGAATGCAATAACTACTGGAATCACTATGAATGATGCTATGTTTCACAACAGTTTTCTCAGCTAAAACATGTAATAAATTTTTGAAGGCCAACTAGAAACATTACACAAGCACACTATTAGCAAAAAAACTTGGCAATAACAAAACTCTTTCGAATACAAAGCTTAGGTCTTACCTGTTGAACTGGAAGATATATGTTTAAGAAGAATGGTAAGAAACGATAGCAGAAAACACACTCTACTTTGTTTTTCTTCCCAATTCCTTACCCGCGAACACAAACCACCCAGACTGCAATTTTGAGCTCGAAGATGTTTGTTTGACAAGAGCGTCAACAACACAAAATATCCAATCTACAATTCCAAGCAATCACAACTCCTCTTTAATAGATGTGGAACTAATTTGTTTTTTTCTAAAAACACGAATTCAATTTGAATTCCACCACATGCAGGAAAGGGCTCAAACACGCCTAAAGCTACTTGGTTTAATGATGTGCAATCACTGAGTTCTCACCCCATGTATAAATTTCCTGCATACAAGCAACACTTGTTAGCCAAAAAACTTACCTTTGTTATGGCTAATGTCTTGTGCTTAAATATTATCTTTGATGAATTTGATCCATGATACTACCACTTGTGTGAAATATACTTTCTCCTTGTGTGGGTGTGAATGCCAAATTTTTCAACAGATTTGAAGCATGCTACTCCAAGTTTCCATTATGATACTATGTGTTATAACACAAATTTATAATGATCATGTATTAAAATAGATTGTTTTAGATTCTAAAACAAAGCTTCATACCAATTTGAGGCATGATGAAGGAGATTTAATTAGACAACAGCAATAACCACCTAGCTTTTTTTGTACATTGAAATTGACTGCCTTACCTAGGATTAAAACACGTTGCTCCATTTTTGATAATTCTTGATTGATGCCCATATGGCTGCCACAGTTTATTTAAACATGTCCACCACCAACAATGCATTATATTTACATAAAAACTTAATGCAAACATTGACACTTTTCTATTTTCTATAATTTTTAAATAGAAGCATTCTTATCATGAAAACAAAACATCAAAAACTCTCATTGAACTCCTTCAAAAAACTAACCCAACTTTTCTTGTTCCATAAAAACTTTTAAATCTTGCATGATATTTTGAGTATTATTTTGATAAATTAACTCCTGCTGACTTTGATCACACCTGATGTTGGCTAACCTATCCACTAACCTATTACCTTCCCTGTAAGTGTGCTTTATTTGCACAAAACTGATTTTATCCATTATTTTCCAAACTTGTTGCAACACAACTTAATTTCCAGCAAAACACCTTTCTCTCTTTACATGCATTAATAATGATTGATGAATCACCTTCAATTTCCAAAGCTTCGATCTTCAAACTTCTGACTAATTGTACCCCATACAACAATGCTTGTGTTTTTGCAATGTTGTTTGTTCCTATTGATAATTTTATTGATTTCACTAAGATAATGTAACCTTGATGATCCCTTATTACAACCCCTACCCCTAATAACCCTGGATTTCCATGTGATGCACCATAAAAATTTAAATTAAAATATCCTCTTGGAGGTGGAATCCAAGCTATTTTACTTCTATCTATTTTTTCCTTTGGATTTTGGTGCAAACTTCCATTGAAAGGAAGCACAATATTTGGCCACTTCTACATTAATTGTGAATCCCAAGTTGTGAACAATGAATCAAATTTTTTAACCTTTTGTACATATGCAATTGTTGTCTTTGATATGGATGATTCTAACTTCAACAAAACTTGCTCCACCTTCATTTTCTCATTCCTGAAGATCCTTTTGTTTCGCTCCCACCAAATGTTCCACAATACTATAGAAGGCACTACTCTCCAAATGCATGCAAACAATGATGATTTATACAGAATTGGCCAACTCGAGAATAAATTCCATAAGTTATTTGGTAGTAGGGAATACCAGCTTAACTTTTCTTTGATAAAAGAACAACATTGTGCTGCAAAAGGACAATGAATGAACAAATGAGTTCCCTACTCCATATCTTTTTCACATAATACACATTTAAAATGGTTTGTTATCCCTAGTTTGACAAGTCTATCACTTTTCAAAATTCTCTTTTTGATAGCTAGCCATGAAAAACACCCAACTTTTGGGAGCACTGTTGAGTTCCAGCAAAAGGATAGAGCTCTTTGAGGTCTTATATTTTCCCCTTTACTCATTACTGCCTTATAACCCATTTTGAATATATAAAGACCTGATTTAGAGGGCCCCCATAGCAACTTATCCACACCACCTGACACATAAACATTCCTTTCACTTATTCTACAATTAAACTCCACTTTTTGATCATTTGAACAAGCAATGGACGAGACATCTTTCCAACTAACTCTTCTTGTACACTCATATATGCTTTCAAAATAATCACTTACATTTTCTCCCCAACTTGAAGTAAGTAAAATTTATATGGTTTTCATATTTTGAACTATGTTTAAAGGAGCATATCCAGCCCAAGAATCCTCCCAAAACTTTGCTTGTTGACCACTTTGAATTTACCAAGTGATATACGGTGTGATTACTCCTCTACATGTGATCAAAAAGTTCCACATTGTATAAACTTGTGGTGGATTTGAGATTGTAAAGATTCTCTTTGGGTCTTCACTCTCAAGATACTTCACTTGCATCACCCAACACCATTTTGATTGAGGCTTATAATACATATACCATACTAGTTTTTCCCCTAAAGCCTGCTTTCTAGCTAATAAATTGTGTATTCCAACTCCCCCTTTTAATTTCTCTTCACAGATATTTTCAAGTGATATAAGTGGAATATTCCTCTTGTTGTCAATGTTCCCTTTCCATTAAAAATCTTTGATTGTCTTTTCAATTATTAAAATCACTACTCTTGGTGCTTTCAATATAGCCATATAATAATTGGAAATGGCAAAAAGTATTGATTTAATCATTAGTATTCAACCTGACAATGATAACCACCTACCTTTCCAAGTTGCTACCCTTGATTGAATGCTTTGAATTATCTTATCCCAATAAGATATTATGTTAGCACTATTGAGAAAAGGAATTCCAAGGTACTTACAAGGTAATTTCGTTGTTTGGAAACCAAGAAGATTGATAATTTTCCTTGTAAGCTAGGATTGATATTAAAAGTATAAATATTTGATTGTGTTTCATTTATTTTTTGGCCTGATGCAAGTGAATATTTATCCAAAATATACTTAATATGCTTGGCCTCTCCTAGCATTTCCTTACTAAATAAGATTGTATCATCCACAAACAAAGAATGTGTCACAAATATATCAGTTAAAGGAATTGAAATCCCTTTCCATAATCCTTGGGCATGTGACCTTTTGACTATTCTACTAAGAGCTTTTGCTAATATTATGAATAAAAAAGGTGGCAGTGGATCACCTTGCCTTACTCCTTTTGTAGAACTAAAAAACCTTGTTGATGCACCATTAATCAAGACTAAAAATTTTGCACCTGTTAAACATGAAAAGACCCGCTTACACCATTTATCATGAAATCCAAATTTCTTTAGCACTTTCATAAGGAAATACTAATCCATTTTATCATAAGCTTTCATCATATCTAGCTTAGTGATAAATGATGAAATTTTGTGCAAAAAAATAGAATGTAAAACTTCATGTGCCACCAAGGCCCCTTTTGTTGTTTCTCGACTAGGAACAAAACCACCTTGTCCTTTAGAAATCAATTTGGGAATAAGAGGCAACAAATGAAAGTAGATAGTTTTGGTGAAAATTTTATACACAGTGTTACAAGGGAAATAGGATGAAATTTTGAAAAAGACTTTGGATCCTTAACCTTTGGAATTAAAGTGATATGTGTGACATTGAATTGCTTAAGCACAGTGCAAGAAGATATAGACTCCTCCAAAGACTTAAGAAGATCAAGACCTATGAAATCCCAACAGTTTGGAAAAAGATTTCTATAAATCCATCAGGCCCTGGGGCCTTATTTGGTTTAAGT
Organism: Sequoia sempervirens; assembly: GCA_007258455.2. Classification (NCBI taxonomy): domain Eukaryota; kingdom Viridiplantae; phylum Streptophyta; class Pinopsida; order Cupressales; family Cupressaceae; genus Sequoia; species Sequoia sempervirens. The sequence continues at coordinate 6,814 of VDFB02322901.1, forward strand.
GAAAAAAAAACCTTTTTCACTTCTTCCAAAGTAAAAGGCTTAATGATCTCTACATTATCTTGTTCATATATTAAAGTAGGAATTTCTTGTATCATATATTTTCTTTATTTTTCTATCTGATTTGATTGTTGCACTAGTGCTGTCAGTAGATTCGTGAAAAATTTAACCCCTTCATTTTGTATATCAGCTTCATTATTTAACCACTTTCCAGTGACACTTTCCTGAATTTGAAACACTACATTTTTAGCTTTCTTAATTTGAGCTAACATATGAAAGAACTTAGTATTATTAACCCCTTCTTGAAGCCACAACTCACATGAGTTCTGACACCAATACATTTTCTCCCACAACACTAACTCTTCCCATTCAACTTGTAACCTTTTTGCTACTCAAAAGACTATGGCGTTAACCCCTGAATTATAATTTCCTCATTAATAACTTCCAACTACTTTGAAATTAGATCCTTTTGGTGAAAAATATTTTTAAACACATGAACATTCCAATGCTTTATTTTTCCTTTCAAAAACTACAATTTTTTACAAAATTTGAACATGATAGAACCTTCTACATATGGTGCTTTCACCCACCATGTTTGCAATAATGGAAGAAACTAACTATGCCTAAACCACATAGACTCAAACTTGAAAGATGACCTACCCTTTTGAGGAGAATTATTAGAAGCAATCTTTAAACATGTTGGAAAATGGCCTAAACCTAACCATAACAAGATTTTTGAAGTTTGTACATATTTACCAAGCACCCAATTTGACGATATCATAAATCTATCCAACCTTACAACTATTTGCAAAAAAATCCTGCCTCTTATTTGTCCATGTACATATACCATTATTTCATTGCATATCAAGAAGTGCATTATTATGAACAAAAGTTTTAAATCCATCTATCATATTTTGAGGTGGTATAATACCACCTTTCTTTTCTTGAAGAGATAAAATTGCATTAAAATCCCCTACAAAAACTACTTTCTCTAAACTTGATTGCTCAAATATTAAATCAAGTTCCTTCCACAATCTTTGTTTACATGTTGAATTTGGAGCATAGATATTTACCAACAAGAAGATTAAGTCAACATGAGTAACACAAAGCAATTGCCAATGTGGGGTATTAGAAATAGATTATATATGTATAGTTCTTTCATTATGTTAATAAACCCCCTAATGCACCTTGGGCCTCAGCTTGGCATGATTGCCACATACTCCACCTATGAATTATATTCTCAAAAATGTTCTTTGATGGCTTAGTTTCTTCCATTAAGACTATCTTAGCCCCTGATGAATTTATCTGCTGCTTAATCTAGGCTCTCTTGTTAGAGGAATTAATACCCCTAACATTCCAAGAGACAATCTTCATGGCGATCGAAGAGAGAAGCCTTCTCTCCTCAATCTTTTTTTTATGTTTCCATCTAAATTTAATTGAATCCCTGCATCAATTTCCTCCTTCATCTTTGTTGCATTAGATTTTCTCCCTCTCTTCCCTAGAGATTTTATCACAGGCAAGATTGCAGGTGTTTGACTTATAGTTAACTTTTCTAAAAAATCATAGTCAGTATCATACACTACAGCTACATCCTTTATCCCATGCACATTTGTCCTTGAACTAATTATGAATGCTTAATCTAGACCAGCACAAACATGAGTAAACAATACAATGTTAGTCCACAAACAAGTCTAAAACAATCATTCCCCATAAGATCCATTCAAATGAAATGAACAAGAAATAAGCAAAGAATTCAAATGAAAACTATCAAATCTTATTAAAAACAATCAAACCACTATCCCATGGGGGAATTGGTGCCAATTTGATGTGGAAATTGGCCCTTTCCCAACTCCTTTGCAAACTTGATGATCTTTGATGAAGATTGATGATGATTTGATGATGGTGATCCACTTGGTGATTGCTTCAAATGTCCTCCATGATTGAAAACCTGTAATAACCTAGCTAAGATGATGAAAAATTCTATGAAGATGGATAAAATTAGCTCTCAATGTGAAGAGAGTAACTTTACTCTAAGTTGTAGATGATAAAAATGAAGGATGAGCTCTCTATTTATAGAAGAATGTGAAGAGAGAAGAAGAAAAAGGGATGAATGTGGGACTAATTTTCAACCAATGAAAAGAAGCCACATGTCATCACATGAATGGTTGAGGAATGAGCACATTTTGGTCAATGTGCCAAAGAGGGGGAAGATTTGAAATTTGAATTTGATGAAAAGATGAGTTAAATGCTAAGTTTGACTTGTGCAAGAGACATGTAAGAGCTCTTAAATTCTTTGTTGGAAGGGGCAAGTCCTTTTGGAGGGACTTTTTGAATTTGAAGAATATTCCATCCTTGATTCCTTTTTGAAAGTAAATAGAGATTTAATAAATCAAATAAATTGATTTATTGTGCAAGTGGGAAAAGCTAGAGGATGTGACATGCAATTAGATTAAACTAATCAGGTTTTGATCAATTTAAGAGGAGATTAGGTGATTTGACTAATTGATTTAGATTTTTGGGTTGAAATAAATCAAAAAGAGATGAAAATGATTAAGACCTAGTTAAATAAACATTTTGATTTATTTAACCAAAGGGGGTGATGTTTGATTAAATTAGATAAATGTTTGATTTATTCAATTTAATAGAGGAACTATAGAGATTTAATTTAAATAAAATGAATTATTTAATTAAAACGGAGATTTAGGAAATTAATTAAATAAAATGGTTTATTTAATTAATGAGGAATAATGACTTAACAAGATTAAATTGATTTATTTAATTAAGAGATGAAAATTGATGAATTTAATCAAATAAGGGTATTTGATTAAATGGTTAGACAGAAGGATGATTCAGGACAAACTGGTGTTAGTAGATCAAGATTGGATGTGTGATATCAATCAATAAATTTTACATGTCTACATTTTTCCCCTCTTTGAAGCAACATACTTGTTGCGTTGGTTCAAAGAATAACCTTGCCATGATCAAAAGTCAAAAAATTTCTATTTTTTTCGGATACCCCACTGTTGCCCCAGCGAGAAGAATTACACTAGTATTTTGCCCCCTCAAGAGATCAAGTGGAAATGTCAATTTTTTGATCAAGATCATGATAAAATGTGAGGGGAGTGGTTCTACTATTTAGAGGATGAAAGATAATTATTTAGAAAGATCGGATATTTGACATAGACAATTTTGATAATGTATAAACAGTCATTAGCCATGGGTAGCCTCATGTATATTTTGAGATATCATACAAATTTGGATAGAAATGTTAGTAAAGATAGAAGAATAAGAAGAAATAAGATGATGAAAAGAGGATCCAACAAGTCCATGATCTGACGGGACTTATTAGAGATGATAACGATGATGAAAATGATGATCACTTGCCAAGAGTTGGGATTTTCAAAGGGCCAATTACCTTATTGTTTGATAACACACATAGATACGATGCATCAAGGTATAGACGACCAAGATGGCGTTGTACCTAGTGAGATGGACTTGGAATCGACAAATAGATAGGAGTATTCTTGTTCACACCTGACATACAGAAACCTTGCTAGGATGCACCTAACAAAGCAAGTATTCACCGGCGTTATATTACAAGAGTGTCCAACAAGCACAGCAAACAAAAGATAAAGATCATTGCCCCATTCCTTTCTCTCTAAATTGTTTTGATTAGGCATCATCGATAGGTCATTGGAATGAGTGCAACAAGACAAATCAAAAGAAAATATCAAGTAAACAAACAAGTCAATGTTCTTCATACCACTAGCCAAGGGGATGTGTTTTAATAGGATAAGAATCCAAAGTGATATCCAAAATGATGCCTGTTATCATAATGATATATCCTAGGACATGCATTATATAGGATGATGATGGGTTGATAAGTTGTTGATATAAAGTTGATTGACATGTTTGTGAATGGTCAAGAGTTTGATTTTGCATTTAAAAGTTTGTTGTTTCGATTTTGATTTTACGTTTGGAGTTTTCTTTTGTTGATTGTTGTGGTTTTTTTTGCTTGTGTTGTCAAAGGATGAAAGTGATGATGATTTTTTATGGATGATTGGTTATTGTGGGTGAAGAAAAATGGGATGGATCAATTTTTTTCAAATATTTGGATTTTTTGGTGTTTTGAAATGTTTCGAGGTTGTTTTTGGTATTTTATGATTTTGCAAATGTTTTGATTTTCAAGTTTTCCATTTTTTTTTGTGATTTCGTGAGATTTTATGAATGTTTTTGGATTTTGTGTCTTGGGGGATGATCAAAGATTAGCCTTGCCTACATTTATGCTCAGAGACAACATAGTTTGAATACCATGTTTTTGACATTTTTTGACTTTTATGAGTGTTTTTAGATTTTGATATGTTTTGGATGTTTTTTTATTTTTCCCATGATTTTGATGATTTGGATATGGATATGTGTGATGATATCAGTGCTTTGTTTTGGGATTTTGTTGAAAACCAAGCCGAGGTTGATTGATCAGATTGATGGATTGATGATGATAACATTCTTGAGGATACACAACAATGCAAGGATGGTGTTAAGCAACACAAAGATTAGGATGGGTATCCCAAGATGATGATGGGATTGATGATGATAACATTGTTGAGGATGCACAACAATGCAAGGATTTGATTGATCAAGATTGATGTTGATAACATTGTTGAGGATGCACAACAATGCAAGGATTTGATTGATCAAGATTGATGATGATAACATTTTTGAGGATGCACAACAATGGAAGGATTTGATTGATCAGGATTGATGTTGATAACATTGTTGAGGATGCACAACAATGCAAGGATAGTGTTAAGTAACACAAGGATAAGGATAGATATCCCAAGATGATGATGGATTGATTGGATTGATGAGGCTTGATTTTGGAACAAAAATGCTTTGAATGATTTGATGTGACATTGAAGTGAAAATTAGATGTGACTAATATTGATTGTTTCAACAAATGTTTGATTTGAAAGATGCAGATTGATAAGGAATGTCTTCTCATCAAAAAAAATATGCCATGGGCTAGTGATTTAGATTTTGGATCACAAATTCTTTGACCAATTTTATTTTATGTTTTTCAATGTTTGGATCACCCCATAAGTTGAAAGATATATATCAATATTTATTCCCGAAGCAAGATGTAAATATTTTCCCCCAGTGTCTAGCAATGTATGGAATTCCATGGGTGGATGCTTGGATGGATGTATGGATGGATGGATATGGATTATCTTGTGATAAGATAAATGTGTTTGAATAGAGGATGCTCATTTGGATAGTGCTGCATGGCTTAGATAACGTTGGGTAGGATAGGATCAATGAAAATGACCCATGTCAAGATATTTACCATAAGTGTAAAGTGTGCACCAAACTTCCATCAAGATCAAGATAATTTGGACAATGAATGCAGATGGATGAAAATGGATTGGATAAATGTTTTATGGATGAATGGATTTATTATGGATAAGATGGATGGAATTTTTCATTTATTACGAATGGTATGAGATGCTTCCATCTGAACTAGCACACGTAGATGCTCGATTCTACACATGACACCTGTTTGCCAAGTTTTCATCATGGTCTTGCCCAAAGTGCCACTGTAGTGGTTTTCACTGGAGGACAATTTTTTTCTTTACTATTTTCTTGATTTTTTAATTTTTTTAATTTTTCTAAAATATTTTAAGCTCAAGTTGAATGACCTTGTGGTGTTGATGTATATGCTTCTATCATAATGTGCCATTGATATCCTGACTCAAGAATTTTCTTTTCCAAGTTACGTGCACTTGAATGCAACTTTTGAGATGCCTAGTCTGCTTTGTTGATCCCAGAGTTGACTTTTTCTTTGTGTGCACATCGTGATAGAGTGCCTTCTGAATCCTTATGATGAAGGGTGGCTACCAATACATGGTCAATGTGAGAATTAGATATCATGCATGGAGGCATGGATGGAGTGTGTTTAGTGATAAAAGATGGATTGGTTGACAGTTTGGAATTTTTGACTCTCCAAACTTGGGAAGATGAGCAATGATGGTTGGATACAGAAGTATGCATGGAATTAGGACCAACCACTTGATATACTTTGCACATCACTTGAAAATATTGCTTTTTCTTTTGTGGACATCTTCAATGGATACTTTTCCCTTTTTTATTTTTCCCCATGGTTTCTTTGACTAATGGAGTTTGATAGGGATAATCTTTCTTTGTATTATTTGGTATCCATGTGTATTTGATTTGTCCATTATGTTTCATATATTCTCTTGCTTTTATAATATTCTTTGTGCTTTGATTCAAATCTTTCCTTTGATGTTGGTCCCAATCTATGGATGGGGTGATGGGTGGATGAAGATTCATGATGTGGCTAGTTGTAGTATTGACATTGATTTCATCATAAGGATTCTTCATGCTCCCTATATTGACATTTGCTTGAGATGAATTTGCCCCATTATTGTGGAAGTAGTACCTTCATGCTTTGATTCCGCTTGTGGAAGTAGTTCCTATTTAGAATGCATTCTCTGATAAATGACCACAACAGATGATGTTATTGGAATTTGTTGCTCTACTAACTTTGGATTATCTTGTTCTATCTGACCTTTTTCCTTGAGTGGATAATGTTGGATATCTTCATATATGATGTCCTCAGTTTGAATTTGGGATATATTTGATCCTAATGTTGACAACTCAATTTGATTGTAGGAATCAATAACTTCATATTCAAGAGTAAAGGGATCTTGTTCTGAATGAAGATCATCTATGTGTCCATCCGCAGGTAGTGTCACATGGGTAGATGGAGGAGTATGTGTTATATGGATATGATCATCATGTGTAGATAGGAGTGTCCATTACATCATTGTAGTATCTTAGAGATACAAATTTTTTATCTTGATTAATTTTGGAAATGCTTTTGACATGCTTTGGATCAAGTTCTTGATAGGGGTTAGTTTCAAAGGATGGATTGCTTATAAAGGGTTCTTGGTTATCTTCATTAGACATGGAAATTGGCTCAATATCCTCAGGATTGTTGAGAGGATTTGGATCAAATGTTGAGTTGAAGATTCCTTCAATATCTGCAACCATGAGGTCAAAGGATGTCAATATGTCTTGGAAAGGACCATTGCTAAACTTTGGTGAAAGACGTTGATCATGCTTTGGAATAAATTCTTGAGATATGTCCTTTAACTTATCAGGTGATGTAGAGACATTTTCAACATGATCATTGGTTGATGCATCATTGGATGAGGCAGAAACATCTTTATCGATGGATAGATCTTGATCATTTCTCCCAAGAGTTATCATTTTTTGTGTTTGTACTTGTGCTTGTTGGGAAACTTGAGAAGCTTGGGTAGCTTGAGAGGCTTGGGTAGCTTGAGAGGCTTGTTGCATGGCTAGATATTGTTGGATGGCATTTTGGTAGGCCTGGTGAGCTTTTAACGCAATGTTATATTGTCTTGCTTCGTTTGGTTTTGGTGGTAGTGGTGGTGGAATTGGAATCATGTTGGATGCAGTGACGAGTGGTTGAGATACGTTTAGAGTGATCGTGGTAGTGAGGGGTTGAGATGTGATGGGTGTGATAGGGGTGGTTGGAATGATTGAAGTGATAGGGATGGTTGGAATGACCGAGGTGATAGGTCTTTGAGAGACCATGTTTTTATTTTTTGGGATCAACATTTTCATTTGATTAGATACCATCTATTGGTGTGATGTTGACGGTATATTCAAAGGATTTGATGTGATGGCTCCATTGGAGTTGGGTGGATTGATTTGGATGGATTGATTGATGTTAGGTAAAGGGGGAAGCCCTAAACCAAGGAATGATGTTGATATGGGTAATGGTGGTGGAGATGTCTCTTGGCGCAAGGACTCAACTATTTTGGTAAGTGTAGCAATTTGATCTTGCCAAATTTGATCTCGATTTTGATCTTGACTTCCCTTGATATAGTTGATTTGGTTTTTGTTCAAGCAGATGTGGGATGCATACTTGTGGTTTTTGCATGGGATCATGGAAAAATTGATTTTGGACAATGTTTTGATTTGGGATGATGTTCAAATTTGGCATGATAGGTTGAAATTGAACATTGTTGGTGTTGGGAATCACATTGCCTTGATTTAGGTAACTTTGATTTTGCATGGTGTTACCTTGACTTGGACGAATACATGGATTTGTTAACATTTTTTTTGGACATTGAACAACATTTGTATGATTCACAAACATATTTATCCCAAAGTTTTCCAAGTGTGTATTCATGTTTGGTAAACTTGTACTTGGTATATTCACTTTTGGAAATAATGGATTTGGTGGGATGATGTTGTTTTGAGGAAGACTCATGCATTGGGTGTTTGGTTGATAGATTTGTAGGTTTGGACTTGGATTTAAATCTACCATCAAGAAGGGTGTTTCAAACTTTTGACTAGGCATACTCACATTTGTTGTACCATTGAGGTTTGCAGGAGATAATGATCCCATGTATGGATTGTATAAATGTGAGTTTTGATAATCAACCGGAATTGTAAGGCTTTGATAGTTCGGTTGGTTTAGACCACTTATGATGTATGGATCAAGTTTATATTCCATGAGCTTCTTGTGTTTTGACCTTTTTGATCTCTAGAGGATTTAGGACCAATTATGAGATGAAGGACGAAATGGGTGAATGATATGGGTGTTGAGCTTTAGGAATCTTGGAGGGATACTAGACTTTAGGATTTTAGGATTTTTGATTTTTGATTTGGATTTGATAATGAACTTATAAACTCCAAGAGGTTAGATTGTCTTGGAATGAATTTTTCCACAAGGTGATAATTTAACTACGTGTATGAAGAAGGATTCATCTACACACACTTAGCTAAACAAGATGGTTTTGATTTTGATTTAGAAGATTTTCCAAAAATCTAGTATGAATGATTTTTCCAATGGTTTCAAAAGTTGTTTGTAAGATGGGATTTGATTGATGTTTGAGATGGATGAAATGTTTGATTTTGATCCTAAATGAACCTAAGAAGGACTTGTTTACAAGGTTAAGGTTTTGAAGAACATGCTTTTCCCAAAAAGTAGCTCAAACCAAAAGATCAATGTTTGCTCAAAAGACCATAAAAAGATAAACAAGCACATGTGTGGGGTTCAATTGACTTCATCTTGATTAATGACTTGCTTTTACCACAAACACTTTCTTGATTAGATTTTCAAACTAGAATGTCTAATGTCCCAATTTCTTTTCATCCCACAAAGTGCTATGTGGAAATTAAGGAAATCAAGGAAAAAGTTACCCAATGTTGACTTTAGTGAGAGAAAATGGAGATATAAATCCAAGTGTTTAGAAACCTCTAAGGATATAATCCCAAGGGAAAGCAATAACACTTGAATTTTTTCAAAAGATATTTGCTCCTCCTAAAGGGTTTGAAGTTTGATGGCAATGTTGAATGTTTGTTTTCAAGTGTTTACGAACAAGCAAATTGTTTGAAGTTTGATGGCAATGTTGAATGTTTGTTTTCAAGTGTTTATGAACAAGCAAATTGTTTTGTAACCAAGAACAAGTACAACCCTATGGATATGATAGACTATATTTGTTGAGTTCCCACTTGCACAAGTCCAACCAGGCTTATTTTTAGCAAATGGTTAGATGCTTGACCCCATTGGCTCCCCTCCACGACACTCACTTATATAGGGTATCCAAGCATCAACACCCATGAAACTCCCATGGCATGTTTTCCATTTCTACTAAAAACCATAAAAGTGTGGGGTGGCTTTAGAATGACCATTCTTGCACCAACAAATAGATAGGGATTTTGGCCTTTCTACAACAAGGGTTTTAATTCAAGCTATAGGAGTTGACCCATGTGGCGAGAGTCCCTTTCGATCCATCTTGCCAGAGCCAACCGTGTGATACTGGAATTTATTCTAATACCCACATTTATATCCTAGCTGGAAATACTCTTGGGTTTAGAGTGTCACCAGTTGAATCATTCCCTCAGGTGAGTACTTTTTCCCCAAGGTAGGCCCTCTAAGATAAAAAAAAAAGCGAGCAAACATATCCGTAGTTCAATCGATCTTTGTTGAGAAATAAGGAGAGAACACACACAATATGTTCCACTCACACTCGCACGACTTGTTCAATTTTAAGATCCAAAATGAAGTGTGAAGGCAATCACTTACACAACTTAATACCACTGAAAAGCCTTTTGATTCTCAAGATTGTCATGAGGTGCGAGAGAAGTGCATATGTCTTTTGGATGATATTATTTTGGTAATTGATTACAAAACAAAGATGCACATGTTCATTTTAATCCCTCAAAGAAATGATTTAATTCTTTTTAAAGCACCAAAATGAAATATGGAAATTGTTTGTTCAATTGTTAACCTTAAACAAAATCTAGTAAGTTTTCCTAGAGTTCTTTTTAACCTTTTTTCTTGTTCATTTTAAATCCAAATTGAAATTTATTGAGTCCTAAGAGCTTGAAGGGGTAAAACCCTTAGAAGTAGGATTATAATTGCTCCCCAAAGTGTCCAAAAACACTTGATACAATGATGTGATAATGGGTTTTCTTTGACTTCCATGCTCCATGATCCTTTAAAACTTGAAATACAAGCTCCAAATGTTATATGGCATCAAGAAACAAGAAGATATGAGGGTTAGATAAATGATTAAGCATAAAAACCCTAAAATTTAGACCAAGTTTCATTGTGATTTGACATTAAGTGAAAATTTGAAAATTTTAACTCTATCAAAGTTGATAATAACCTACACCATTGGATAGCTTATGAAATTTTACCCCATTTAAAAAAAAATCTTAGAAAAAGACTAAAAAATGACCAAGATACGACAATTTTAAGTTTGAGTGAAAAGGCAAGAAATCAAAGGTGGTGCAATTTGTAGCGGCATTGTTTGGGTTCAAACAACGATGCATATGCAGACAGTGACATTGTTTGGGTTCAAACAACGACGTTGGATCCAAAAGCGACATTGTTTGGGTTCAAACAACGACGTTGGAGCCAAAAGTGGTGTTTGGAGTTTGAAGCAGTGCTATATGCACCGTTGGGTTGTCAGTGGCTCTGTTTGTTGTAAACACAAAAAAAATAGAAAAAGCACAAAATTTTGATGAAAAAATGTGATTTAAACTTTTGGTTTTCCCTCCTTCTAGTGCCAAAATGTGAATGCTTGATCTAGACCTGCACAAACATGAGTAAACAATACAATGTTAGTCCACAAACAAGTCTAAAACAATCATTCCCCATAAGATCCATTCAAATGAAATGAACAAGAAAAAAGCAAAGAATTCAAATGAAAACTATCAAATCTTATTCAAAACAATCAAACCACTATCACATGGGGGAATTGGTGCCAATTTTATGTGGAAATTGGCCCTTTCCTAACTCCTTTGCAAGCTTGATGATCTTTGATGAAGATTGATGATGATTTGATGATGGTGATCCACTTGGTGATTGCTTCAAATGTCCTCCATGATTGAAAACCTGCAATAATCTAGCTAAGATGATGAAAAATGCTATGAAGATGGATAAAATTAGCTCTCAATGTCAAGAGAGTAACTTTACTATAAGTTTTGGATGATAAAAATGAAGGATGAGCTCTCTATTTATAGAAGAATGTGAAGAGAAAAGAAGAAAAAGGGATGAATGTGGGACTAATTTTCAACCAATGAAAAGAAGCCACATGTCATCATGTGAATGGTTGAGGAATGAGCACATTTTGGTCAATGTGCCAAAGAGGGGGAGATTTGAAATTTGAATTTGATGAAAAGATGAGTTAAATGCTAAGTTTGACTTGTGCAAGAGACATGTAAGATCTCTTAAATGCTTTGTTGTAAGGGACAAGTCCTTTTGGATGGACTTTTTGAATTTGAAGAATGTTCCATCCTTGATTCCTTTTTGAAAGTAAATAGAGATTTAATAACTCAAATAAATTGATTTATTGTGCAAGTGGGAAAAGCTAGAGGATGTGACATGCAATTAGATTAAACTAATCAGGTTTTGATCAATTTAAGAGGAGATTAGGTGATTTGACTAATTGATTTAGATTTTCAGGTTGAAATAAATCAAAAAGAGATGAAAATGATTAAGACCTAGTTAAATAAACATTTTGATTTATTTAACCAAAGGGGGTGATGTTTGATTAAATTAGATAAATGTTTGATTTATTTAATTTAATAGAGGAACTATAGAGATTTAATTTAAATAAAATAAATTATTTAATTAAAACAGAGATTTAGGAAATTAATTAAATAAAATGATTTATTTAATTAATGAGAAATAATGACTTAACAAGATTAAATTGATTTATGTAATTAAAAGATGAAAATTGATGAATTTAATCAAATAAGGGTATTTGATTAAATGGTTAGACAGAAGGATGATTCAAGACAAACTGGTGTTAGTAGATCAAGATTGGATGTGTGATATCAATCAGTATATTTTATGTGTCTACACTGATCATCAATTTCTTTCATGTTAGATACAGAAGATGTTAAGGAATTTTTGAATGTATCTTCATAGTGAACTAGCCAAAACTCCCCATCTCCCTTATCAAAAACCTCAGTAATCTCATCAATTAAATTTGACCCTACCATATTAGCAATACATCATTCCCAACTTTCCAAATTGTCACTTTCTCCCAACTCTTGTATTTCATTTAGCTCTAATTTATCCTCTATCTGATTTATGCAAGGAAAATTAGAATCATTCTTATTATGGGGATCTTTAACAAAAATGTCTCCTCTCTATTCACAGGTGTAAGAACCTTAGAATTCTTCCATATCAATGTTTAAACTATTCCTTGTAGTTGTTGAACATTAACTAAATAAAGGCTTGGTGAATATAAATTGAGCAAGTTACCTTTGGCCATATTTAGAATAGCCACCTTATCAAGCAAAAATTTTGGCAAATGAATTTCCAAGCTTGAGACCCTACCATTTTTTGAAAATATGTAAGAACGGTTAAGAACAAAGGAATGTTTTTATGATAAACATTGACAAAATTTTCCTAGTCTTGTGCAATCAAAACAGAACTGAGGATCTGTGATGAAGATGGCAAGTCCGACAATACACTTTGATAAGAATCATCCATTTTAAATTTTCCTTTTCTCCTTTTTTCATCAAACATATCTATTGGAGTAAGAGTCAAAACTGACCCATCACTTAAACTCAATGGTGAAAAGGAACTAGAAACATCTTCGTTAAGAACTCTATCTTCCATAATTTCAACAATCTCAGTTTGACTTACAATAGAATTTATTTGAAAAAAGGTAGATACATTTCGCTTCAAAATTATTTCCTACATGTCAACAATAGACTCTGCTTGATTTTCAGTCGATACTACTTCACCTATCTCATGGGTATCTTTGGCTTCTACACAATTTTGTACTGAATTCCACAAAATTTGACAATAAGTACAAACATTAGTATTGTTTTCAATTAAGATTTGCTTCATCCAAATTCCAAATTTTGAATGAATCTTTAGTATTGAAGGAAAAACCTTCAATGTGTTAAGCAACACACAAACCCTAACTAGTTTCCCTAGATTTTTAAAAAAAATCATATCATGATTAACAAAAACCCTCAAATTATTAGCAATGGTCTCCACTATACCCATTTCTCTACACTCAAGTGGAAGTGCATGCAATTGAATCCAAAAAGGAACAAATTTAATTGCAGAAGAATAAGGATTAAAATTCAGAATCCATGGTTGAGTATATAAACCAAATCCCTCAAAAATTCAAGATTTCACCCTAGAAACTGTATCCCTTTGATGCTTTGAAGAAAAAAAAACAATGAAAAAGCCATTTCCCTGATCTATGTAAAAAACTTGATTTGCCCCATCTCATTCTAAATAAAGTAAATCTTTTAAAACATCAATAGAAGGAAAAAATTTCCAAAACTTACATATTAAGGCATGAACTTTAAAATCTTGTATCTGCATTCCCAAAACATCTTCAGGTAAAGTAATTTGAACAAGTTCACTTCCTACCAAATCTTTCACAGAAGCTTTGAATGAAGATTCTTTAGGAACCCACTTCAATATACCTTTCCTTTGTGCATTTTCTGCTTGTATTTTACAAACATGATATGTTGAATGCTTTAAGGGTAAACTATTTGGAGAAGAAACCCTGAATGAACTATTAGTAGGATCTGGTGACCTGGCAAGTGCTTAGACCTAATTCATTTAGCATTCTTTAACTGTAAATGCAAAATTTTGTAACAATCTTCCTAGTTCCAAAAAATGTTGTTTGAAAAGGAGATATTAAGAGGAATATGATTCAGAAAAGAAGCTAGTGGAAAAACACTTCCATGCTTAACATCATCAACATCAGTTAGATTATCCAGAAACTACATCCACCCAAGATTGACTAGAAGACCTTAAAGAATCTACTTGGTTTTCTGAATCCGACCCACATATATCAAAAGAAGGTTGTATTGCCCGATTGAGTGCTTTATTGGGTCAAAAAAAATTCCCATTGGAATGAGTAGCTTTCTAAATGGGGTAAAAACCCCCATTGTTGAAAAACCCTTATTTCTTTGAAGAAAAATAATTTCTTGAAAAATGAGGGGGTGATCTATAGCGTGAAGCACTGAAATCCTTTGGTAAAGGTCGCCTACTAGGAAAAAAATGCCCCATGAAACCCCGTCAGATGCATAGAACGACTTGTTTTTTTCAAAAAAATCCCATTAGAATGCTTAGGCATGTTCCGTTTCGTGCGGTCCATTTTCTCCCCCATCCCCAAAACTAAAATATTTTTTTAATTATTAGATTGGATAATTATAGAACTTGTTGTCTCATTGCATAGGATGGTGACACTTGTTGAATAGGCTAATTTAATCCTCACCTAGGGTTTAGATCTATGGCTATCTCATTCCATCATAATTATTTTTTTATTGTAATCCTTTTTTAGGTTATTTACATCAATACAATTCTCATACTATTGAGCATAATCATGCTTTTTTTATCTTCTCAATTATGATAGGTAATTGCTTGTAGGTGATTTTTGGGTATTGTGGGCTAATTCAACAACTTCAACAGTAATCATTAAAAAAGGTTGTTAAAAAATTTATATCTCTAATTGACACAGTTTCTATCAAACCACATATGTCAAAATATACAAGCTTGAACAAAAGAATTATTTAAATGCCTCCTCAATTTGAACATGTTTTCCTTTTATGCTTGCCTAATATGCATGATTCAAAAGGATTAAATTATGATCCCTTGTCTATATACAAACCCACCATGATTTTTTGGCTATCCATGAGCTTTAGATTATTTATTTTGATATGTCTAAAAAAAATTTCATAATTTTTTCTTGTAAAATTTGTGTGATATTCTTGCAACAACAACATTATCTTTCACATCTAATGAACATAGTTTATATAGGATACCACATTGTACTCCATTCATCATGCATATTCATAGTCAAACTCCACTTTTGTTCCTTCATTTGCAATTTCACTAACAAATAAAAATATTTTGGTTAACCTTAGATTATGCAAAACAATGTTGATCATATACATACACCATTTGGGAGATATAACAAACCACTCCACCATGACTCTTTTGACTTGAGTCATCCCCCAAATAAATATTATTTTCAATAGAGATTTTTGTATATAAAATCAATAAATCTTTATATATTGTCCTATGTTGTGAGGAAGTTGAATTATTATAGCATGTTTTATCACTTACAGTAGTGACCAACAATATTAAATAGCTTAGACTCTTTAGCTCCTTTATTTGCTAAATTTTCTTATGGGTTTGTGAAGTTTTCTCCTATAAGATATATTTATTTCTTGTGATAGTTATTTTCATAGTGGTGTACGTTCTTGCACTAGTGAAATTTGAATTTATTTTTCTCTAAAAGGGGTGGCTAATCTTTCTAGCATACTACGTAGCATTAATTTTTTACTTTGCTCACATATCTTTTCTTTTGAACCCTCCTATAATATAAATTAATTACTAAATATTGAAGTCTGAGACTAGCTTATGTGTGTAGAGAGACCATCAATTTTTTAAAGGATTATAAAATACTCTCCATGATTCATAATTTTATTCTCCTTTAAAATTGGAGAATAAATCAATTCAATTGAAACTTAAAGTTGTTGGTTTGTGATGACATTGATTTCTCATCAACTATTCATAAAAAATAAAAAAATAAAAAAAATCCTCTAAAGGTATATAACCCTGTTGTCACATCATCTCAAATACTTGACAAAATGTATCCCAAGCCTCCTTTGAGGTTTCCTTACTACTTACATGGATTATTTATGTATCCTTCAAGCTAACCAAGATTGTGGCCAATTCTTTGTCATCTTTCTACTCCCACTTAGTTCATCTCCATTATAAACTTTCAATTTAGTCCTATTGATGACATAGATGTCTTTTAGCGAAACATGCTCCATTCAATAATAAAAAACAAAAATTATTGTGGATGTAGAACAAAATTGTAATCCAATCTCTTATTTTTAAAGGCTTACTCCTTATCTACTCTTTCATAAGTTAAAGAAATTTAAAAGACTATTTTGAATATATATCCTTTTATGATCCTTCCCTAGGCTTTACAACTAATGAAATAATAGTCACAAGTATGCATTATATAAATTTATCAATATAAAAAAAAATTAGGTTTGTTAACATGAAGTTCAAATAGTATTGTTCAAGCACATATAATGGAAACCTTGTTGGTTCTCCAATTTGATTTTAATAAGCCCTAAGAAATGATAGGTTTCTATGTTCAAAATTTTTTAGAGGATGCCCATTGAATGAGAGATAAAAAATCTATCCTACACTTTAGATTGTGTAAAACCTAGGGGATTTTCTATTATTGCACACTCAATTATATAATGAATGCAAATATTTACCATAGTGACAAGTAGATGGGGTGTTTCTACAAATAGTCCATGATTATAATAATATTAAATACTAATATGTTTCACTCACAAATTTAATGTTTAGGCATAATGGTATAAATTAAAAAATAAATTAGGATTCTAAATATATTCATTCTTGAAAGTTGATCCCGGTTAGGAGGGTTCCAAAAACTAGTTGGTGCCTATCTAGGAAAACATAGTCATCAAATAATATAATTATTGTTTTCTAATGATATTCCCAATAGTTGGTAATGTATATATTATTTCCTTATAGTGGATTATGGATTGCTTAAGAAATTCTACTTAGTAATGCTTTATGAATACCATAGTGTTTATTATCAATTAAGAAAGGCTTACAATACTCTTGGAGTATAAACTAATTTAAAATGATGATTGATATAAATGTGCATAATGATAATAATAACCCTTAGTTATTAATTTCAAATAAATACAATGTCATGAAGGAGACAAATACACAAACAAACACATGCATTTGGATGATCCTATAGTAGTGTGTCCCACTTTTTGACCAAAGTAGGACATTAAAGTCATAAATTTTCACCAAATTTCCACTTTCTGACACCTATAGCTAAACTCTTAATAATTTGAACATAGATTTGTAACACCAATATCTAGTGTACATAATTTTTTAAATTTTTTTATAACTTGTGAAGTGAGATTAACTATAACAAAGACATAGGTTACTTCTGTAATGCATAACATTTTGTATGTGCATATAAATTAACTTCTTATTTTTTATTGAAATAATAACATCAATATGTAAATAGTGCATAGATATTTTTCAAAAGTGTGTGGAATAGAAACCTTGACGATTGTTGAAAAACCTATCTTCACTAGAACATAGAAAAAAACTAATAAAAAAATTAAATATATTCAAAAATATAATCATTGGAAAGCTTATTTCAAGTCCTACAATCATAAAAATGTTATCTATTTGATTCCATTTGAAGGTCCAACCTGAGGTTTAAAGCTATTTTTTTTTTAGCAAAATCTCAAACATGGGAGATGAAAGGTCATCGGTTCTTCAAACAAAGGCACTACCTTCATTCAAAGGCACATTTGTTTGAAGGAACCTTTGAGTGAATAGAATTGGATGACCACATGAAATACTAAAATAATATATTTAAAAGACATTTGAATGAAGGTACTAGAGATTAAAATTTTTAATAAAAGTGACCTTCAAATAGAAGTCCTAAAATTTTCAAAATTTCCACCAAATTTCCACTTCACTTGTAGAAAAAATAAAATTATGAATTTTTTAAAATTTCCACCAAATTTCCACTTTACTTCTCTAAAGCATAACTTTACTTGTAGAAAAAATAAAATTATAAAATTTTGAACATAGATTTGTAACACCAATACCTAGTGCACATAAATTTTTTAATTTTTTTATAACTTGTGAAGTGAGATTAACTATAATATATACATAGGTTACTTCTATAATGCATAACATTTTGTATGTGCATCTGAATTAACTTCTTATTTTTTATTGAAATAATAACATCAATATGTAAATAGTGCATAGATATTTTTCAAAAGTGTGTGGAATAGAAACCTTGACAATTGTTGAAAAACCTGTCTTCACTAGAACATATAGAAAAAAGACTAATAAAAAAGTTAAATATATTCAAAAATATAATCATTGGAAAGCTTATTTCAAGTCCTACAATCATAAAAAAAATGTTGTCTATTTGATTCCATTTGAAGGTCCAACCTGAGGTTTAAAGCTAAATTTTTTTGAGCAAAATCTCAAACATGGGAGATGAAAGGTCATCGGTACTTTGAACAAAGGCACCACCTTCATTCCAAGGTACATTTGTTTGAAGGCACCTTTGAGTGAATAGAATTGGATGAACACATGAAATGCTAAAATAATCTATTTAAAAGACATTTGAATGAAGGTACTAGCAATTAAAATTTTTAATAAAAGTGACCTTCAAATAGAAGTCCTAAGGCTGAATTTTAAAAAAATGATAAGAAGAATTATATATTTATATAAACTTAATTAAATTTATGCAAACAATAAGAAAATGAAAAATTATATTTATTTTTTTTGCAAGTGAATTGTTGAAGAAATTTTTTTAAAAATTGCAATTTTTACCTTTTTAGAAAGAGAAAATATTTGAAAAAGGAATCTTGGGGAAATATTTTTTAAATGAGGAAATTGGAAATAAGAGGACAAGAAAAGACAATACAATGAGGAAATATTTGGTACAAAAGGATCAAAAATTATCTCAAGAAAAGGTACAAAGATATATCTCATAAAGACAATGTATGCATAATTTTTTGATTTGTATAAAAATATTTCAAAAATATTAGATTTGTATTTATCTCTATTTCTTGAACTCTAGGGTTTGACTATATTTTCTAATTTTAGATTTAATTTTATTTAGAAAAAATTATTCCTACATGTTTTATATTCATATAAATTTCAAATTCTACATAGATTTCAAATAAATTCTCTACATAAAATTCACTAGTTCCTCTCTAGGGTTTGTAGATTTTTTCCCCTACTTCCTCAACTCTTAGATTTCAACATAGTTTCTAATTTTAGTTTTAATTTTAATACTTAAATTAGATTCCTACATATGAACTACATTCATCTAAATTTAAAAAATCTTAAATAGATTCTAAATAAATTTTATAAGTTAAATTCACTAGTTCCTCTCTTGGTTTTGTAGATCTCTTTCTCCTACTTCATCAACTCTAGTTTAAATTTACTAGTTTCTCTCTAGGGTTTCTATATCTTTGCATTCTTTCCTCAACTCTATAGTTTCAATATACTTTATAGTTTTATCTTTAATTTTAATAATAGGTTAGATTCCTATATATGAACTACTTTCATCTAAATTTTAGGACTTCTACATGTAAATTTCAAATAAATTCTCTATGTTAAATCCACTAGATTCCCTAGCTTGTCTCTAAGATTTGTGTCTCTTTCCCCCACTTCTTCTACTCTACATGGTTTTAGTCTAGTTTTTAATTCTAAATTTAATTTAATACAAATTAGATTCCCATATTTTTACATTTATCTAAATATTCATCTTGTGAACATTTTTACATGAAGATTAGTCTTATGAACAAATTAAAATTTAACCTTCTTTAATCTACTAATTTGTGACTCTCCAAAATCCTCTTTATAGATGTATAATCTAAACATGTGAACCAAGACAATGAGATATTCATGCAATTTTCTTGACATAGATATACTTAAATCACCTACAAAATCTAGATTGAACTATATTTTCACATTGGTAGTACATTTAGATTTGAAGTGGTTGATATAAATTTCTAAGATTAGTTTCTAATTTATTGTATTAGTAAAATTTCACCTAGATTATAATACCATATGTAATTAGCATCATCACTTTGCATACTAATGCAGTACTAACTTTATAAATTAGATATGGTTTAGTGGCCCAAAATTTTCCATCCACCTTAATGGTACATACACTTCAATAAGACTAATCATATTATGAGAATTCTTTTACATGAAGATTAGTCTTATAAAAAAATGTCATCTTTAACCTTATTTAATCTACTAGAATATGCCTAGATTCAAAATCCTTTTTATAGACATAATCTAAACATGTGTGAACTAAGACAAAGAGATATTATGATGAAATTTTATTTTCATATCTGCCTAATGTTAGGATTTTGTGTTGTACACCATTGCATAAATTGATTTATTATAATATTATAATTAAATAATTACTTAGTTATGGTGCACCTAAGAGATGTGTTTAGTCACACTAGATAATTATTTGGGACCACTTATTATGTTGTATTGTAACAATGGGTTATTATTGTATGTGTGGGAGACATTGGATAATGATTTAATATTGGGGAAATATTTAATAAAGTGAAGACTTAGTACCCAATATTAAATGAGGGGTCAATGGTTTTGTGTTTGCATGGTTTTGTGGCACATGGTTGATCTTATCACTTTGTTGTATTTGTGTGAGTTTGTATATATAAAAGTAAACACATGTTTAGTGGTTAAGGTTGGTTGGGTGAATGTGATGTCATTATTGAGTCTTTCTAAGGGGTGCATATGTGAAGCATGGAATGGGATGTGTGGATTCATGCTTGGACACATGGAAGATGCATTGGAGAGGCTTGATGTTTCAGAAATATTCATTGTAACTCTATAAGTGCATGTATTATTTTATTGATAAATAATAGATGGAGTATAAATTCTTTTGGAGGCTAGGTTTTTCCCTCTTGAGGGTTTTTCCAAGGTGCATCTTGTGTTATCTTGTGGATTTTCTATCTGATCTATACATTATGATTATTCTATAAGCTTGTATGCATGTTTTTCTCTCATGGGATTATATAGGAAATGGATTAAATTAATTGGGAATTTTGATGCATTGTTTCCAAACAAATGGTATCAAAGCTTTCATGCTTGTGGGAGGTGTGAGCTCTCAAGTTTTGTTATAACCCATGTTTGAGTGGAGTTGGTGAAAATTTGAATCCATGGTAATGTATGATATATCTTAGGCATTACAAGATATGGAACACATGTGCAAGTGTCGTTATATAGATTTCGGCTTTTGGGGTTACAAATTTGTTCTAGGTATATTATAGATTTGGAGTTTGAAGAAATTGGGTCAAAAGGGATTCTTGGATTGTTCTTTCACATGGGGGTTTTGTAGGATAAATTTCATAGATGACCTCTTGAGATAAAACAGACCTCACCATTAGATCCAAGATGGCCAAGAAACAAAAATTGATAAAAAAAATTTCCCTATTTTGGCCACTTGAAAAAATACAAAAAAAATTACACCCATAGACCATCGTATGGTTGTACGACCGTATGATGTCTATAGAAGGCTAAAAATTAAAAAATAAAAATTAATCCTACAAAAATAAAAAAATAAATTGAAAAATATTTAAAATTTTAATTTTTAAAAATCAAATATATATATAGGGGAGGTCCTCAGACCCCTCGACCAATTTGTGGCCTTGCCGTACTTGTTGGAAGGTTATATTGTTGGTTTCCAGATCCTTTTGACTACCACTAATAGCATAGTCAGTCTAATCGATGGGTGCTAGCACCAATAGGCTAAACCCTTAGCCTAGGCCCAAGGTCCTGTGGGGGACCATCCCCCTGCCCCCACAGGCCATATAAATTTTAAACCACCCTAAATTTAATGAAATTTAAAATCTTATTTGGAGTCTACCACTTAGTCTTACCACCTAGGAATTTTTGACGTGTCATTGTCATTAATGGGCTATTGGTGGCTCCACCCAAGAACTACCATCAACCACCCATAAACCTAATTGGGAAACTTTTTTAAAATGGGAATAACATTCACCCACGATGTTGGGTTTTCAACTTCCAATAGTTGATAGAAATCTCTCTCTGAGCACTACATAATGGTATAGGTTTTCTTCCATGATTTTTTTGTTTTCATCAATTTTTGGGGCTCGAAAGCCATATATTCTCTTGTACACAATTTTTAGCATAACTTTTACATATGAAATTGGATTTTGAATTTTGAATAGGCATTGGAGAACATGTATAGTATACTACATAGTGGATTAAGTTAGTTTTATGTTTGTGGTGTAAAGAGGGATTGTACTTGGTTTATCACTTGTAGGTGTCTAAGATTCAATGTGTGATTGTGTGAGCATGCGAATGATTCAAGAGGTGAAACCTTGAGGGAGTACATATTTATTTATGATATTTATGATGCTACAATTGATTATCAATTTGGTGCTTCCTAGTATAGGTTTATAAGTGTTTTTCAGATTTGGACTTTGATGGTGATAGGTACACAAGTTTTCTTTGGTTTTGAGTACATGGGTTGACATGTGTGGAGAATTAGAGTCTCGTGTGGGTGATAGTTGAGTGTAGATATAGTGTTGGTGATGATTATGGTGTCATACATATGCAGGTACATTTGAGCATTGGCATGACATGACCATGTGTGTAGTTGCTTTGTGGTGATGTGGCTTCTTGTTAGGAGGTTGTTCTTATCTCCTAGATGCTTGATTGGTTCATTGACTATGGTTACTCATTTGTTGAGAAATTTAGTGAATCGGATATGTGGTTGATTTGGTTTTGATTCTTATTATCTATAGGATTATATTCTTCAATATCTTAGTTTTCAGGTTACTAATGTGATGATGAGTTCATATGCTTCATTGTTTGGGATCTTCAAGTTGTGTAAGTTTTGGATTAGCTACATATTTTCTTGCAGTGGGATGACTTGGATGTGGACTGTCTATATCCATGAGATTGATTTAGTGTTGATCTAGACTTTGTTAGTTGGACTTGTCTTTGGTCATTTGTGTATTGGTGTGTTTCTTTGAAATGAGAGGATAGATTATTAGAGTACTTGATAATTATTTGGCAGTTGGGACTTGTAACATGTGGTTTTATCATGATGTCATTATAGCTTGGTTATGTTTCATTGGTTACACATTCTAGTGGGAGATTTTGATAGTGATGACTTGGGTGTAGGATTGATTCTTGATGTTTTAATGGTGGTTGTATCTTCTTGGCTTAAAGATCTTGGTTCTACTTGGTGTTATTGGAATTTTAGTTACATATGTGGACCTAGATCATCTTCATTTAGGATATGGTTGTTATGATGCCATGTGTAGCTCAGTACCATGATTTAGTGGGAGTTGTTGGAAGTGATATGATTCATCATTGATGATGGATTATCTTGTTTAGTATTTGTGGATGGCTTGGAGGAACTCTTAGATCTTGTTGTTGTAGAATATTTATTTCACATTTACAAGTTCACTATTGTGAAATTGTTATCTATATGTGATTAGAGATGTTGAATATCAATTTAAAGTGTGTTTGGTATTGTTTCTTGGGTTACTCTAGATACTAGTTTGAGTATTAACATGATACAAATTCTCTTGAGACTAGGATGTATGCATTGGTGCATGTGATCTCCTAGGAGGAGATGGTTAGATCATGATGTCATGTTTGGGTTCTTGATTTTATGGTTAGAGCTATGGCATTGATCTTGATGGTTCTCTTGGCATTGAGTATACTAATCATTTTCTTGGGAGCTTCATGAGGATGTTGTGTTGTATTTGGAGCTTAGCATGTATTGATAATTAGTAGGTGCTCATAGATACTTGGAGACTTAGGTGAGGCTAGGGTTATCTTGGGATTAGAGATATTTTCTTGAGATGGTTACTCTTGATGAGGTTTTAGTAGGAATACTAAGGAGCTTTCACTTGGATATGGACATGATTTCATGATAGACCTATAGAGTTTATTGTTCATGGAGTAAGTCATGATGACTTAGATATCCTAGAGGAGCATTCCCATTCCCCACTCTTGGTCTACTTAATGGTTTATCATATAAAAGGTATTTTCCAATTCTTGTTTTAGATGTGTTATGTTTTGTGCTTTATTTTCTCATGAGGATGAGTCTTGAGCCATGGTGATTTATTTTGGGAGACTTATTTGAGGATTATTTAGCATGATTTTATATTTCTTTATCTTTCATAGATATGGTTCTTGAGCTATGGATAGTTGGTTTGGAGTATAAACATTTTGAGAGATGTTTGTTATAGTTATCCCTTGTGCATTTGATTTTATGTTATCATCCATTGATAAGGAGTTTAGGAGATGTTTATTGGGATGATTTTCTATTTTGGGAATAGATACATTGAGTTTGATTTTATTTTTTAAAGAGGCTTACATCCATGTTGGAATTATTATATAATTCATATACATTGTATTTGATCTTTGAGATTGAGTGGTTGGATGTTGTTGAGGATTTTCATTTGGGTTTGTAAGGAGATCATACTTGACACAACGTATCACTTTGAGGTGTTGGTAGAAGGACATGGTATTATTTACAATTTTTCTCTCTTTATTCTATGGTTCTTTCCTAGAGGTTTGACCATATTCATATGATTTGGGAGGATTGTGGTGATATGTGAGATAGTATGTAGCTTTTTGGTGATGCATGTGTGGATCATTATGTTTATTCTTGGTACTTCATGTCTTGATCATTTATCACACCTCAATGATATAATTTTAATTAGTAGACTTGATGTTTCTTAATCATTTTTAGATTTGGAATTACACATGCAGTGGGAGTTCTTGGACATGTATGTTCTTTATTGATATGTTCAATATGACGAGCTTGATTTTGGTTTATGGGTTGCATATGTTGGCATGAGTTTACTGATGTTGCTGATACCTAGGAGATATGGATGGTTGTATGTATTAGCATGTGTTGTGGATGATATTTCCAATCATGTTGGGTTTTACCTTTGACAGTAGCTTGGATCCTTTTTTTATCACTTGGATTTGATGCTTGTGTTCTTGGATTGGTGTATGTTCACCTTGGAATGTTCCTTTTCTTTTATAGGTGGCATTTTGGAGGATGAGAGGAGTTCTAGCTTGAGATGGTGGTCACTTTGGTTCTATTGCATGTATATTGATGTCCAGTATAATAGCATGTTGGAGATTCATGTGATTTTATGTATGGATATGATGATGTGGGTATGTGTAGGATCATCATGGAAAAAATAGGCCCTTAAGTGGCAATGAAAATTCAGAAAAATCAGAGTTAGGAAACTTGACATAAAAATTTGAATAAGTTATCTATATTATTTCAAAAATATGTAAGAATAGAATCTATGGAAAATTGAATGTATTTTCTAAACTACTAAGTTTATTTTATTTTTTTAAAAGTCTATTTTGTGAAAATTTGAAATTTCAATGCAGTAGTACTTAAATTTCAGGGAAAAAATAAGAAGTAGGTGTCTGTCTGACCACCCTAACCACAATAAAATGATAATATTTTTTTATAATATTTTAGATATAAGTAGAGGACTCATGTCCGATGTGACGCATATTTTTTTTGTAATTTTTTTCCAAGTAAATAATTAATTATGAATTTTTTATTACAACTTTTAAAAAATATAGAAACTTGTATGTCTGGCCACCTTAACTTGGTCAAAACTTCATGAAATTCAATTTATTTTTTCATCCTATAGTATGAAAAGCACAAAATTTGCATATTTTGGATTCAAAAAATATGATACCGTTTGAAAGTTATAGATATTTTTCAATCAACCTATCAATCAGGACTTTAGTCGTAATTCTAATAGAAAATGAATAATAATTATTTATTAAATTCAAAGTAAAGACTAATTTATATTGGTGGAAAGATGAGAGTCTCCTCTACAAACCCTTTTCATTTCATCTATTTTGGCTAAAAATAAAGTCATCAGCCACATGGACGAAGTCTAGAAAAACAAGGTGAGTTGTCAAACACATTTTTTGCGTTGACTTCTTAGGATTGGCATGTCCAAGCCAAATACCAAAGCAAGCCCGAGGCTAATCCCTAGGCAATAAATTCTTTGTCAAAAATATCAGATATCTATTTCAAATCGGATATCCGTTTTGAATCGAATATCCGATTTGGTTTATATATGATTTTAAAAAATGTTTTATACTTTATAATATATGATTTAGAAAATGAAATAAATATTTTATAGTTTATTTTAATATATCTAGTTTAGAATATACAATATAGTTTATAATTTAATATATAATATATTATATTATTATGTATAATATTTAAATATTATTTCTATATTTTAGTTAATGTATATATATATTACTAATATATA
>VDFB02322901.1:34615-56867 GCA_007258455.2 Sequoia sempervirens
ATACTCACACATAAGATTTGACCAAATGATTATGAATTGCATACAAAACATTAGTCATACATAACACAATATGAGATGTATGTTATATTTTGTAAATTAAATTATCATATAAAGATTAGGAAAACAATGTTTGAAGTGTTAAGTCCATGTTATTCCAAACCAAACTATTTTTTGAAACTAGTTGCTATCATCATATTGAATTTAATCTCTACTATTAGGTATATCGAAAGAGATCATAGAAGAAAGTGATCGTTTTACAAATTTACCTCCAAAAATGGTAAGTTAGTTCATAGCATCCATTTTAAGTGATGAAAATTATGATGATTCAAATGGTCCAATGAAATGCATAAAAGTACTTTGTAAAATATGTGGAAATTTAGCTTTAAAATTTCTTATAAGAAATGAAGATACTAACATGAAAAATATGGTGATTACAAGAGTTGCAAGTACATTAAGTATCAAATAAATTTTGGAAAGGATCCATAAGATTATTATGATATAGGAAAAAGGGATCTAGGGTATAAATCACATAAAAATTCCTATATGACAATGGAAGGAACCAAAAATTATCACAAACATCCACATGGCTACTAACCTCAATGGAAGAGCCAGAATGGTGGATCAAAGTTTTGGTTCTTTCTTGTTGGGATATGATGGTTTGATAAATTGATTGTTAATTGAATCAATTTGACAATGTAAAGATGCACCTAGGTCAACTATGTAAATGCAACAAACTATTATGATTTTAGAAAAACTCAAAATAGAAAACTAGAAACACGATTGAAAATAGTAGAGTGCAGACACTGAAGAACATAGAATGCAAATTTGGGTTTGAAATAGTTGGACATGGGCATTGGCACCCTAGACCTAGAAAGATAGATCTTCAAAATCAAAATTTAGATCTCATATGACCACTGTCTGTAGGTTCTTCACTTCTATGCTTAGTGTCAAAACTTTGTTTGTCACTAATAACCTCCACTTTCCCTAATTCTTTAGTAAATAGGGCTTGAATGCTTGATTGGAAAATTAGGTATTTAATCCTCTTTCAAATCCACTTAAGATCTATAGCCTGCACATACCTCCAAAATGGCTATGATGATGTAAAAGAGAGCTTACCCTTGGTCGAGAAGAGGCTAATAGATAAAAAGAACGATAAATTGACAAAGTGTTGCAACTTACCACTCAAATCTACATTCCTTGATGGGTTGAAGTTGTCTTACTCATCACCTTCAAGGAGATTTTGATACTTGATTTGAAGTTGTGTAAGTGTTAGTACTCACAAATTAAATTAACATGAACATGAATAAACTCACATGAAAACTTGATGCATTTCTAACATGAAGATCTTGACTGAAAATAAGTATTGTAACTCTGCTAACTTTGCTCTTGATTTATTTTTAGGATGCTCAATTATAATCTCCAAAATGCTTGGCTTTCAAATGGTGAAAAAAACTTATATTTATATGCATTTCCTTAATTTCTCAAAAATCAATTACCGATAGCCAACAAGTGAATTTGAATTTTAAAATATTAAAATGTAGAAAATAAAATATTTAAATTAGAGCCAAAATAGGCTGGACATGGCGTTGTGAAATAAATATCAAATATTAATTTCTAATTCAAATCAAAATTTCTTGAAAACGATCATAAAATGGGAAAATTATTAGCATAATTAGGTCCAATTACATAAGGGGGGGTTAAACCTAGTGTGAAATTGTCCAAGGTGACAATTTACAATGCTACATTTATCCCCCACTTTAGTGAGAGTATGAACTTATTCTCATGCTCACACTAAAGTAAGGATAAGCTAAGAAGGGTTCATTTATCTAAACATTAGAGAAGTAGGATACCTCAAATACAGGGGAAGCACTAGCCCCCAGGCTCAAGATCTTATGGAACAACAATGTAAGGAAAAAGGAACACACACATATGAGGTGTAATCCAACATGTAACAAACACAACATATATAATGAAGAGAAAAATAAATATAATCCAAAACAAGCATAATGTAGCACAATGCAAACACACCAAAGACATAAGAGAAACACACAACATAATAAAACACAAACACATGGTTAGTACACAAAAAATGGATTCGAATTGATATGGTAGAGAGAACTCAGTCTTAAATTTGTCTCCAATACCAAACATCATCTTTGAATATAATGTTAGACAAAATGGTGCTCTCATGAGGACTAGAAAGTTATATTATGTTAGACCACTTATGAGTTGCATAGATTCACTGGCTAGGAAGTTGTGTTATGCTAGGTGATCATGCAATATGATGTGTTTCACAAGGCTAGCAAGTTGCATTATGCTAGACCACTAATGAAACACATGGATCCACTAGCAAGCAATTTATGGTATGCTAGGTGGCCATGTAAAAAAGTGCTCAAGTTCATGAACCAGCAAGTTGTGTTATGCCAAACCTATGGAATATTTTATAAATCATGCTTCAGGAAGCACATAAAATTTTAACATCATGGGGGAAAATTTAAGATTATAGGGTACAAAATCATTTTAGGGCATATACAAAATTTTAATATCATGGGGGATAAATCAGCTCAAGGGATGTACAAAAGTTTAATGTCATAGGGAGAAAATCACCTTAGGGGGTGTATAAATATTTAATATCATAGGGGAAAAATTCCCTTAGGGGGTGCACAAAATTTTAATGTCATGGGGGACAAAATTTTAAACCATGCCTTGGGGGGTGTTATAAACAACATTGCCATAAAATGGTTCATATGAAAAATATTGATCACACCTTAGGGAGTATTACACATAATACCATCACAAAAGGGACACAAACATGACATGAGAAACCTTACTTTAGGGAGTATCCTATATAATATCACCACTAAAGAGGCTTAACATGATATATAGAGCCACACTTTAGGGGACATTATGCAAAATACCACCACAAAAAAGGATACATGAATAAAATGCAAGTCCACACCTCAAGGGATATTATGTAACATATCACCACTAAAGGGGAACAATACAAGATATGTAAGGCCATAATTTAGGTGACATCATACATAATATCACCATAAAAGAGGCCCAATATGAGTTGAAATGCCACACCTTATAGGATATCATGTGCAATATCACCACTAAAGGGGCACAACACAAGTTGAATCATTAGAAGGTGTCACAATAGATGGGGGAATATACAACATCCTAAAAATGTTAGTGTACTTTCTACACTAATATTTTAAGGAGATAGGTGGATGAAGCTTAAAATGGATGTACACATCACAATAATAGTTATCCTTTCCCCCAAGTGCATGGACAAGGACAATCGTTTGTGAATATTATTGTGGTGTTTTGTATTGATGAAATATGATTGCACAAAAGATTGTGTGTTCCTATGCATGGAAATGAGTGTCATATGACACTACAAATGTCAAATGGAAAAGAGAAAAACCTTCATAATAATTAATTTATTATCTTATATGTATCTACATCAATATCATATATTTCAATTAACTGTTGCAATTTTATTTTTAAAGCACAACACTAATCAGTAAAATTCCTGAACATTTGATGATATGTACAAAATGATGAGTTTCATTTTATTTTTTTGTTAATGATACACTCAAGAGAAGGTGGGAGGGTGATTAATTCCACTATCAAAAGTGAGCACAATGTACATTATATCTTAGATAAGGGATACAAAGCATGAAGGAGGCCATCTCTATTGGAATGACGGGTGGTGGTGGGGTGGAGGCTAGAGTGAATGTCTTATATAAAGGTGGAGGATGTTGGTAGCCAAGTCCTATTGTAGAGGATTGTGATGGTTGTTATAAGAGAGCCTAAATTTCATGCCCATTAATTGTATCAAAACCTTGTTTAAAAAGGATCTTAAATTCATTCCCATAAAAAAATTTCAAATCAATGGGTATATTATCAACTTCATTTACATCAAATGAATGAGAATTTTTAGGAAAAAAATATTTTTATCAACCTTGTTAAGAGTATTTATATAAAATGGACAAGGGATAAATTGTAATGGGGGTTTTTTATGAGAGGATGGCAACATCTCAACTGATGGTATGATAGGTCTTGTGGAATTTTGGTTAAGGTGAGTAGGTTAGGCTAGAGGATGGTATATGTATTCTTCTTGTATAGGATTTATGTTGTTTATGGGAGTGTTTAGTTGAATAGTGTTGTTCAAGAAGCTACCCATGATATCCTCCTCTTGCACTAAGATATCCTCACTAGGAGAAAATGTATTAGGAGAGAAGAATATATGAGATTCATCATTGGTTGGAGAAGCATTACCAAAGGCACAAAATGAAACATCAACCAAATATTTCAATGAAGACATCACTTTTCTAAAGCACTCGGTCATTTTGAAATCTCCTTACCAAAAGTAATAAAATTATATGTATATTGAACTATTACAAACTAATGCACAAATATTGTGAATAGATTTGTGTAGTGCCCCTTTGTTTTGATCGTCCCTGGCATTCAAGTAAGTTGTTTGTTGGTAGCCAAGTCACTTTCGTTGTTAAAAGTGTATTCGAGTAAGTGTGACTAGTTGATTTTGAGATGTCTTGAGTTTATGACTATATTGTTTTCAGAATTACGTGATTTAGTAATAGTGTCTAGCATTGATTTAATTAATTAAATCAAAAAGAATTACAAGAACAACTTAATTTAATTGGGAAGTAAAACAATAACTAAATGCACTTAGTTATAAAATAATATTATAGATATTTGGTGTTATTAATTATTTAAATTAAATAATGTGATTTAATCCTAAAATAAATAAATAAAGGAAGATTACTTTTAAAGTACAAATTAAAAGTGGAAAGTAAACCTGATTTCCAATGAATCATGAAGATAAAATATCAACTCAAGAGAAAATAAAAAAGATGGAGAAATAATTATTTGAATAAAGTGAATTAAAAGAAATAAGATTTAGAAATGCATTGTAAAAGCACTGAGAAAAGATAGAAATATGTTGTATGCAGAACATGCATAACTGCGAACCAAAAGACAGAAGGAAACTTGCTGTGTTCGTGAAGTCATTTATTGAATTTAATTGATTTTTGTTTTCAAAAGAAATGGACGGTCATCCTTGCCATATATTTATCTTTTGAATAAGATTGGAAGGGGGCGCCGCGGGGCGGGCGGGCGGACGAGAAGCCGGGTGGAGGGGGTATTCGATTTTTGGCTAGATCTTTGTCATTCTGGCTCGGGCATTCAGAAAAGAAAATTGGAATTAGCTTAGAATTACAGTAGGATGTAAGGGTTTGAGGTAGCTGATGGGGGTATAGTCTTAACAATGGATGGCCATCTCACTATATAGCAGTTGTTATTGCGTAGTTTGGAAGGAAGAGTTGCGGGAAGGTAGAAGTGGATTCGGCACCGTTCTTCTCCCGTCTCAACAACGTTTATAACAGGTTCCATTTTTCCCTGAACTTGGTCTGTGATCTTGCAATGTATGCATGGTTGTTTGTGCGGTTTGATATTATTGCACTCCTTTGTTTACTTATTGCGAAATAAAACAAATAGGAAATAGCGTCCTCTGAAGAATTCCAATGACTTGTCAGTAGAAAAATTCGTTTGTAGGTTTTCGCTTTTCATTGGTAATTAATTCCTGATTACCACCTCTGTTAGTGCTGATCATAAGCAAAATTGATGAGTACCGGGTACTGCATCAACGTGTAGTTTGTATTCCATCCCATTTTGCATATGCGTATAGCCTTGAGTAAAGGCCGAATGCTTTCTACCCCTCGGAATATCACTTGACAGCTAGACATTACTTCACGGTCGTTGTTTTCCTTAATGATGGAAATCGTTATATGAGAGTATGCATGCAAATAGCGCCCTGTTGATTGTTTTCGCAGCTTTCATCCCTTAAACCCGCGCGGTCTGCTTGCATGGGTTCTGTGCAAGTCTATTCTTCTCTTTGGTTCTGTTGCAATGCCTATATCCTCCACCGAAATTCTGTATTTGTATTTAGTCCTAGCCAGTCTACCTTCATCTAAGATCGTGGTTTCTAAATTACACTAGGTCTGCTCTTGTTTTGGTACCGGCTGTCCCTTATCTGAGATTCGATTTAAGGGATATGCATGTAAATTTGAGATTGTACCTTTAGAACTCGAGATTGGCCAGCTTAACCGGCACACTCTAAGGGTACACTTAGGTGGCCGGGCCCACAACCTTTTTAAACTCGTGACTTTCCCCTTTTTATTGAAACCGTTTCCATTTCCCAATACACTCTATCTGTGCCCAGAAAGAATTAAGCATTTCATTTATAATCCCAAAGACAACACAAGGGAGGAGGATATTATAAACGGTAGCTCAATATATTAGCCCTTTCATTTATAAAACAACCATAAGAATATTAATCTTTGGTTATATTTAAAATAGACTCCACGATTTTTGATATTTTTGATTTTTAATAATTATTAGTAGTAAATTATCAATAATTAATATTATTAAAATAATTATATATTTTTAATTTTAATTTTTAAATAAATGTATTAATAATTAATATCATTAAAAATAATTAAATATTTTTTAATTTTAATTTTTAAATAAATTTATTAATTATAATTTTTTTATAATTGATATTTAATAAGATTTTAATATTAAGTATTTTTTTATTTTAATTTTTGAAATAAATCTATTATTTAATAATAGATTATTCATATTGATGTTTAATAAGATTTATTTTAAAGATTTTTAAATGATAATAATAATAGATAATCAACAATCAATAATAATAGACAAGACCAAGGTTCCTAACTAAACTATAATTAAGAATATTAAAATAATCAATAGTAAATTAATAATCTTATTATTATTATCATCTAAAAATATTTAAACTAAATCTTATTAAACATCAATATAAATAATCTTTTATTAATAGATTTAATTTAAAAATTAAAATTGAAAAAATACTTAATATTAAAATCTTATTAATGTACTTGTGGGTGGTAGGGTGGGCTCCCCCCCTCATTTGGTCACTCTCCTGGACATGAGGTGGTAGCTGGGTCGGATACGGGGCTCGAGGATGTGGCATTGCCATGTCATTCCATGTCTTCTCAAATAGTCGAAGGGAGGTGCTGGGATTATTTTAAAGTTTTTCGCTCTTGAAAATAGCAGAGACTTTGGTGCATGACAGGGGGAATGTATGGCATTGTTTCCAAAGCGTCGTTTGCGTGACACGAAGGGCACGACAATCATAGAAATGAACGATGAAGGGCCGAGTGGCAACTCACTTCATTCAGAGTAATAGTGATATGAAGTTGGAAGGACAGTGACCGTAGTATATCTTCATAGCAAGGACGATATGCTTGCTCCGCCATTATTCAGAATTGTGTGCGGAGGCCCGACTGATCATCTCACGGGTTTATTAAATGATCTGATGAAGTCATTTTTAAAGATGTCTTCGAAATCTGGTATTGTCTTTTGTTTTTGTGCAGGGAACGACTATCAAAGCTTTGCAAATGGCAAGGACGACGAAGTCGAAATTCATCATCCACATTTCGGTGGAAGGACTGGAAAGCTTTGGTGTCGACACACTAATATCTTTGGTGGCCACGGAGAGGCAGATAGCCTTTCGGGAAGTTACGGACCAGAGATTAAAGAGAATATTGCTCGAGGATGATCCGGTGTCAATAATTGCTGTCAAAATGATCCTAGGCAAAGAACACTTGGAAAGAAAGGAATTTGCTAGAGATAATGCTCATATCTCCTCTCGGTTTCTCGTAGTGCTGTTGGACTTGGAGACCCCAAAGGCGGAGGCTAAGGAGATGATGGTGCGTCTGTTTCATGACGACTTGCTTAGAGATCTAGAGAAGACATTAAAGGCAGCCTTCATAGACAAAGGTATTCCGCGCCCTGCAGACTTGGCGCTCCTGTGGGAAACAGATGATGCTGTTAAAGTCTATTCTTTCCTCTTAGACATCAAAGGGTCAGCATTGTCGAGGCATAGAAAGTTAGCAGATGTGGCTGTGGATTTCTTGAAGAGAAAGTTGAAGTTGGTGCCGGAGGAGGGGCTGGAGTGGTTGGAAGGTTTCATAAGGTTTGCAGAATTAAACTGTTTCATGTGAGGCTTGGCCTCTGTAGTTGAAGTTTTTTCAAGTTTATAGTTATTAGCTTGTAAAATTTGGTGGACTTTAGTATTAGTGGATAGTAAATATTGTTATATGCTGGATGAGGCTTCGCCTCCGACCCAAATTTTTTGTTTGAATGCTTATAGTGGCTAGTTTTCTGATGCTTGCAATGGGACTGTAATGCTGAAATGATGATATTGTGTCCCGGCTGGGAATGTTTTTTGTTTGGTTGCGTGTCCAGAATGGACCTTTTATCCGTGCTTAGCAGATGCTTGTATACTTCTATAAAATCAATATAAAAACTACCTTGCGTATAAAAAAAAAATCTTATTAATCTACTCTAGTCAAAACACAACCAACACTCAAATTTATAAATTGTCAAAATCTAGAATATTGAATTATAAATTGTTTTAATGAATTTTAATTTTAAATAATTAATAACCAAAAATTTAGTATTGATTATTTTAAATAATTTTAATTAATAATTTTTTATTTTTATTTATAATTTTTTTAATTAATAATTTAATTATTATTAGTAATTAATTTTTAATTGTTATTTATTATTGATTATTGATTATCTATTATTATTATCATCTAAAAATCTTTGAAATAAATCTTATTAAACATCAATATGAATAATCTATTATTAATAGATTTAATTGAAAAATTAAAATGGAAAAAATACTTAATATTAAAATGTTATTAAATATCAATTATGAATAATTTATAATTAATAAATTTATTAAACATTAGTATGAATAATCAAAGAAGACAAGGTTGTAACCAAACTATAGTTCATTTTATGTGCATGTAATTCTGAGCTTGATAGAAAAAACTAAAAAGATATTATTCTACTCTAGTCAAAACACAAACAACACTCGGATTTATAAATTGTCAAAATCTAGAATGTCGAATTATAAATTATTTTAATGAATTTTAATTTTACATAATTAATAACCAAAAATTTATTATTGATTATTTTTAATAATTTTCATTAAAATTATTATTTAAAATTGATTTTGAACTATAATTTATTATTAATGTTCTTATTATTATGTGTAATTATTTTTTTTAATTTTAAATAATTAATAATTGATAATTTACTATTGATTAATTTAATAATTTTAATTAGAATTGTTATTTATAATTGATTTTTAATTAATAATTTATTATTAATTTTATTATTAGTAGTAAATATTTTTTTATTTTTAATTATTATTGATTGTTGATTATCTATTATTATTATCATCTAAAAATCTTTAAAATAAATCTTATTAAACATCAATATGAAAAATCTATTATTAATATATTTATCTCAAAAATTAAAATAAAAAATACTTAATATTAATATCTCATTAAATATCAATTATGAATAATTTATAATTAATAAATTTATTTAAAAATTAAAATTAAAAATATATTAATAATTATTAAAAATCTAAAATGTCAAAAATTAAAAATAATAATCTCATAAGATATTAAATATAACCAAAGATTAATATTCCTATGGGTTTTTTTATAAGTGAAAGGGCTAATACATTTTGAGCTACCATTTATACTTTTTATAATATCCTCCTCCATTGTGTTGTCTTTGGGATTATAAATGAAATGCATAATTCTTTTGGGGGAGTAGATAGAGTGTATCCAAGAACGGAAACGACCTTTATTAAAATGGGAAGGTCACGGATTTAAAAAAGTTGTGGGCCCGACCACCTAAGTGTACACCCTTAAAGTGTGTCAGTTAAGCCCGGCACTGGCGATCCAGCCCCAGGAATGCACCGGGGGATGGATGCCATGCCATGCCTCCATCCATGCTACGGATGTCAGATAGTAGTACCCCACCCGTGGATGTCAGACCGTCAGAAAAAAAAACTTGGATGGGTTTTGAAAGCACGGCAATCTTTTAATTGGCACGCATTTTGAGAGAGTAGGATCGCTATAGCAGGTGCGTCACTTCATTAGCGGGGAAAATATCCTCCCACTTTGAAGAAAAAACAATATCAAGCCGTCCCTATAAACTTTTTCCATATCCGACGACCACCAGCAAAGAATTAAAAATATATAACATAATATAAATATTACTTTGTTTTTACTTTAAAATTATTTATGATTTTTTTTTTTTTAAATATATATTGCCTTTCAGTTTTTAAAAAATAATGTTAAAGTAAATTTAAAGTAAATAGCATAATTAATTATTAATATTTATTATTATAATTTAAAGTAAAAACAAAGTAATTTTCAAATAATTTTGAATTAAAATAAAATAATATAATTGATTATTAATATTTATTATTATAATTTATATATATACTATTTACTAGTTTGTAAATAAAGATTATATGTAATTTTTTCCATGTAAATTTTATAAATAGTGTTATATAAAAATTTACATATAATAATATTCTTTATAAATAAATATTTATTATATATATTATTATTTATTAAATAATTTTGAATTTAAATAAAATAATTAAAATTAAATTGATTATTAATATCTATTATTATTTTATATATATATATATAATAATTTTTGAATTAAAATAAAATAATTAAAATTAAATTAATTATTAATATTTATTATTATAATTTTTAAATATTTACTATTTACTAATTTGTAAGAATATTATTATATGTAAATTTACATATAATAATATTCTTTACAAATAATTTTTTATGATATATACTATTATTTATTATATAATTTATCAATTATGTTCTTTATTTATTTTATTTTAATTCAAAATTATATAATAAATATTCATTTATAAAGAATATTATTATATGTAATTTTTTATATAACACTATTTATAAAATTTACATAGAAGAATTTACATATAATATTTATT
Organism: Sequoia sempervirens; assembly: GCA_007258455.2. Lineage (NCBI taxonomy): Eukaryota > Viridiplantae > Streptophyta > Pinopsida > Cupressales > Cupressaceae > Sequoia > Sequoia sempervirens. Next base: position 45,540 of record VDFB02322901.1, read on the forward strand.
TACAATTTAGAGATACACTTAGGGTTACGATTAGGGTTAGGGTTAGTGTTCATTTAGGGTTAGTAGGGTTCAACTAGAATAAGGGTTAGGGTTAGAGTGTAATTAGGATTAGGGTTTGGGTTCAATAAGGGTTAAGGGTTCAACTAGGATAAGTGTTAGGGTTAAAGTGTAATTATGATTATAGTTTGGGTTCAATTAGGGTTACAAGATAAATATGATAGGTTATTTGTAGGGTTAGGGTTAAATTAGCATTAGGTTAGAATTAGGGTTAGCATTAGGATTATGGTTAAGGTTCACTTAGGGTTAGGGTTAGGGTTCAATTGTAGTAGGGTTAGGGTCATGATTTGATTAGTATCAAGGTTCAATTATGGTTAAGGTTAGGGATAAGGTATAACTAGTGTTAAGGATAGGGTTAGAGTTAGGGTATAATTAGGGTTAAGGTTAGGGATAAGGTATAATTAGGGTTATGGTTAAGGTTGAGGGTTAGGGTTAGTGAAAGAGATAGGGTTAGCAATAGGCTTATGGTTAAGGTTAGGGCTAGCATTAGTGTTAGGGCTTGGGTTATATTTATGGTTAGGATTAGGCTTAGAAATAGAATTAGGTTTAGGGTTAGGGTTAGAACTAGAGTTAGGGTTAGGGGTAAAGTTAGGGTTAGAATTAGTGTTAGGGTTAGGGTTAGGGTTAGGACTCTACTATAAATCTTAGGGTTAAGGTTAAAATAAGGGTTGACATTACATGGTTACCATTTAAAAATATGGGTTTAAGTTCAATTAGGATTCATGTTCAATTATGGTTAGGGTTAGGGATGGATGATAACCCTTATATTGATTCTATAAAAAAATTGTAACCTTAAATGTATACTAAATCTTAACCCTTCAATTGATTAAAAATAGGTGCCTTTAGAAGAATATCTCTAGGCATATTTTACATATATTTGTAAAATATAAGTATGCTAGTAAATATTTATTTATAAAGAATATTATTATATGTAAATTTTTATATAACACTATTTATAAAATTTACATAGAAAAATTTACATATAATCTTTATTTACAAACTAATAACTAGTATATATATATAAATTATAATAATAAATATTAATAATCAATTATGCTATTTACTTTAAATTTACTTTAACATTATTTTTTAAAAAACTGAAAGGCAATAAATATTTTAAAAAATTAAAATCATAAATAATTTTAAAGTAAAAAAAAAGTAATATTTATATTATGTTATATATTTTTAATTCTTTGCTGCTAGTCATCGGATATGGAAAAAGTTTATAGGGATGGCTTTGATATTGTTTTTTCTTCAAAGTGGGAGGATATTTTCCCCGCTAATGAAGTGACGCACCTTTATAGCGATCCTACTCTCTCAAAATGCGTGCCAATTAAAAGATTGACGTGCTTTCAAAACCCATCCAAGTTTTTTTTTTCTGACGTCTGACATCCACAGGTGTGGTACTACTATCTGACATCCAGTAGCATGGATGGAGGCATGGCATGGCATCCGGTGCATTCACAGGTGGATAGCGATTCGATATCGAAGTTAGCACTCCACTGTTAATTATTCATTGTGTTGTCCCTCACGTTTACTTTAGTCTTTGGAGATTGTGAATTGCCAGTGGCGTCATGCAATTACCTCCTCTTATGATATTGCTTCTCCGAGTTCAGCAAAAAGTGTAGTTTGAGTCAAACTCATTTGGTAGAATGTTTCGCGGAGTAGTGGTTCAACAAGAACCATCTCTCATGATATCGAATATTATATGCCAGCGCTCCATTGCATCTGGGTGATGCTCATGAGAGGAATTGAAATAGCTTGTTCGGTCAGGAGGTCACCCATCGATCTTGCTCGGCTCAAAGCGCCAACCAAGGAGTTTTCTCCAAGGTTAAGCTAAAAAGCGAGTTGTTACCATTGCAAAACCTTGACCAAGTGGTATTGCCTTGCCAAGACCATTCATAGAGGCCTTTAGCTCATCGATTGATGAAGTGGGAGAATTATTTTTTCCACAGTGAGTCAAATTATGATATTGCTATGGGGTTCAGCGGAGTGTAGTTCGAGTCCATTTCATTGACCCATGTTTCGCGAGTGATGGTGGGCCGATGCGATATGGCGGGGAGATGGGTTCTTGTTGAACCACTACTCATGAACATGGGTCAATGAGTTTGGCTGGCAACATCGATTGACTTTTATTGTCATAATACCTCCTATCGATACCTCTCCTAATAACGTATGTGGCATATTGATGCCATAGCGAGGCCTTTAGAGCATATTTAGATGTACGTTTTCCTCAAAGTTTACTTCCTTCGTTTCTTTTACTTGGATTCCGTGTATGTATGCATATGTGGTGGTCGGTAGGAATGATTAGAGTTCTTAATGATTATTAGCAGAGTTCTTAATGATAGCTACTGCGTTAGTAAAAATCAGATTTGGAAAGCTGTAAACGGCAGCCAGTTGACATACTAGATCAAGAATTTATATATATGTTGACCTTCAGTCGATGATTATTGTGTAGTTTTGTTGGCTTTTCTATCTATTATAATTTGCTGAATATTTATATATTATTATTGTCATTCAATCCTTGTAATTGCGTTCGGGTATATGATTTAAAAAGGGTATTTAAATTCATATAGACCTATAAAGTCAAGGATAATTTATTACCTTTAAGTATACGTTTGCCTTCGTGCAGATCGGGAGATAGCATTCCTGGTTGTAATATATATGTTTGGTGAAGATATAAACCTAGCATAGAGGTCTATTGTTAGGACTTGTATAACGTTAGTTTTGTCTAGATAACTAAGGTGGAAAACATTAAAATTGTAGAAGGTTGTTTTATTTCTTATTTAAAATTAACAACTTTCCTTTTTGAATTAGTAAAAATAAGATTGTTTTATAGTTTAAATAGAGAGCTTTTATAATCAAAAGGAATATCTTTTATTGAATGAGTATGTCTTAGTTGTTCAATGGTTTCTTTGCATTTGTTTCTTTTGACGTAAGATTTATTCCATTTTGAGTTTGGTATTTGATATTCTATCCAAGTGGGATTAAATATTAAATCATGGTGATAAGTGAAGTAGTTGCATAAGCAAATGTAAGATTCGTGTAGTATTAGATTTTAAGTTTAGTAGATAACCAGTTTGGTATTGATCAATTAATTATACTAGTTACATTTTAGGATGTTTATACTAGTACTAGAGAGCAGAGTAAATCCCACCATGCTTTGACAGAACCTCATTCATCCCCTTATTTTCCTCTGCCGACTGACTTGGAATTATATGAGGAAAGTGGGATTTACTCTTAAATCTGGCTTGGCTACTCTTCTACTTTGTTTTGTTTAGAATGTTCCTATGATGGGGTTTTTGTTTTGGCACTTTCTGGTGAATTTTGTCATATAGGTTATGTTATTCGAGCTTGGTCATCACAGTTGCTTTTTTACATGGCTTGTTCCTCTGCTCTCTGTTACTAGTGCAGAATCATCTTTGATGCTCATCTTCATAGATAGTTTTTGCTCAGTCATGGCAGAGTGGACTTTGCATACTTCATCTCAGTCATCAGATTTTTGGCACCTTTCCTGCTTGGTGGTCTAAGCTTCTTCTTCATGGCTAGCCAATTCTCTTGTTCTATTGCTTATCTCTTTCGTCAGCCTGGTTCTTGAGTCTTGACCCCTTAGTCTATGGGGTTTTGGTTTCCTCTTTTACGATGTAATTATGTTCTCCTAAGTATAGTTTTGACAACATCTAAAATATGCTCATTATGGAAAAATTTGCTCTTCTTTGCCATATCGGTATTATGTAACTCTCTTTGTAATCTTCCTTTTATGCAATAAAGGTTTGTGGCTATGCCACTTTTATTAAAAAAATATATTTTTCTTGAAATATAATTTGTGGATTCCATCTAGATTTTTATTTTTAATTAGTACTTAGATTTAATAAGTTGATGTTTGGTTTAAGAAATTGTTGCATTTAATAATTATTAAAATTGTAGCATAGAAAATTGTATCCCTTGTAGGTGATAGTACAATTTCATGCTTAGTTTGGACCTATTTTAGTGACCTTACATTTATGCATTGTCACCCTTCCTAAATAGGCCCTAATTCCCTTTATTATGCATCTCAATGCCTACTTTTATCATCTTCCAAAACTAAAACACACATTGAATAAATGCATTCAAGCATAAATTTGTCTTGGATCATGTGTGTCCTAGACTTATAGGCCAAGAACCATTCACCCAAGGGCGAATAGGTCCCCTTTAAGTGCCAAGACCCATTTTCAAACATGTTTTTGGCGGCATTTTTATGATTCAAATTCAACTTGCAAAATTCAGCTATCAAGATCATTAATATTCAGGAAATTAGAGAAGAAGCCTATAAAACATACTCTTTTTACCATTTCAAACTAGATTTCTTTGAAGATTAAGAAAGCAAGCAACGAGATAACACTCAAGCAAGCAAATTTGAAGTCTTGGAGCAACATTATTTGTAATTGCAGATATTCAAGTCCATTTGTAGATTTTGATCAAGTTTTTGTCACATGATTAAAGGCCGATGCCAATAGAAGGACATGATGGATTCTAGGCGTGGAAGATGCATTTGGCCATTTCCTTTAATCTAATGACTTGTTTCCTAGTTTTCTCATCCTTAAGCTTCATTCTACTAGCAACCTACATCAAGGTATCATTGTATTTCAGATTTATTTGGGGTGTTTTGACTTCTCCCTAAGTGAATCTTGTCATTTTCATATAGGAATCATACTCTAACACACTTGAGTGGGGTTTCTCTGCATGTTATCTCATAACAACCTTAGATGTACTTAAGGTTAGGACTCACATACTGTCATTTATCAGATCTTTGTCATTTATCAAGGTTTAATTACGAAACTTGGGGTTTGACCAAGGCAAACCCCCATACAAATAGACAAACAATTTTTTGTTTGTAGATTTATTGTAGGTCCGATCTGGAAACAAAAAATTGAAGGTACAGGAGTAGAATGTAGATAGAGGGCTACAACTTCAATTTTTATAGTTTTGAAAAGGACTACCAGGACCCATTTTCCCTAGGGAAAACCTGTCCTTTAGCAGAGCTCAAAGACAAATTTTGGTGATTGGTACATGTGTCCATACCCTTCTCAAATCTGCCTGCAAACTATAATTTTAGTTTTTGTACTTTGAGGAATTTGAATTTCATGTTCTAGGTCTTATAATTTATTTAGTTTGAGCATTGCATGTATCATTTCAATTTGGTTTCTGATCTATCCTATTATCTTTAGGACTGAGATTCAAATCTGATTGGCTCACCTTTGAGGTTGAAAGTCAATCCTTACACCTTGTGATCTCTCTCCTAATGAAATTCCTTAGGGAAAGGAATAAAAGAAGAAAATACCCCCTTTAACATTGAGGACACCCCTTATTATTTAAGGAACCCCTTTCCCACCATTTCAAATTTATATAATTGGTCAATTAGTAGATTACTTCAAAATCTTGAGGGAATATTTTGGTCAAGATTTGTAAGTTAATAGTTTTCATATTATGTATTAGACTTATTTCAATAGTCTTAATAATAGCTTTGTTTCTTAGAATCTATCTTTTTCTAGATTTGATAGAATACTTAAGCACAAATTGATATAAAATCAACAACATTTAGTATCAATAGTGTCCCTGACTCATGTTTACAAGTTATATCATCACACTTTGAGCTATTGCACTTATAGCTTAATACAATTGCAACAATAACATATGTGGCATCATCCTTATAAATCACCATGAAGAAATAAGGGACACCATGTTGAGTAAAATCCAAGGGATGGGTAATATTCCCTTGATCACTAACTAAAAAAACAATTCAAATGGACAAAATGACACTAGAATAAACAAAATACCAACATATAATTTTTTTAGACTCATATAGTGTTAATTTTGATATTTATTTTTATAACAAGTAAACACACTTGTTTTACAAATCATGTGAATGGAAATTTTGATACTTGATTTAATGGGTGATATTATTCTATATGAATAGGCATTAGTTGGTAATACAAAACACGTAATGGTCATGGCCTGACTAATTACTTCAAATGCTTCCCTTTGTTGTTAGCAATCACATAAAAACTGTTTGGGGGAAAAAGGGCCCTAGAAAGGGTTTTGTATCTACATAACAATTCACATCAAACCTAGATTAGAAAATAAAATTACATATATATTACACCTTGATCTTATTTGAAAGCAATGTATGTAGGTAGTTTTGGGAATGAAGGATAATCCCAATATGTAGGCATTCAATGATGGGGTTCATGGGATGTCCAAGAAGGATTATGTCAACTTAATTAATAATATAAGATTAATCATTCAATTAAGGGATGTAAAATTTGTAACATAAATATCAAGATAAAATGTATTCTTTGTATACTCAAAAGAATCTAGTGGATGAATTTTCTTGACTCCTTAAGGCTTTAAGCCAAAATTTGAGATGAGTTTCAAACCTTTATTTTATGTACATATATATACTCCTAAAGATGACAACCTCATTGCACTCTCAATAGGGAGTGTAATAGAGAGTGACTCAAGACTTGGATGGTCCCAATGAGTCTAAGTCTCTTGCCATAGCATATTCCTATCTTTTATAGATATATGCATATCCCAAATGGATACATGAACTTTTGTCCTATACAGACTAATTCCTAATCCATATGGTTGGATTCTTGTATTAAATTGGATGAATGGTAATTCTGTATGGATAGAAGTACCCAAGTATACAAATGAATGGACAATTAATAACTTGAGATAAATAATAATAATAATAAGAGTTAGTGGTATTTTTAGATGTAATGGTTGGGTTGTTACAAGATATACCTTGGGAAAATCCTCATAAAGGGAAAAACCCCAACCTCTAAAAGCATCTATAGTCTATGTATTATTCAACAATAAAAAATTGCAATGCACTTACAAAGTTTCCATGAATACTTTGAAACATCAAGCTCCTCCAATGCACTCTCCATGTGTCCAAGCATGTATCCATACATTCCATGTCATACTTCACATATTTATGCACTCACAAGATAAACTCAATATAATGACAACCCACTCACCCAACAAACCTTAACCATTGAACATGTGCTTTCTTTTTATAGATTCAAGCTCACATGACTACAACCAAGTGGTAAGATAAAACCATGTACCATAAAACCATGCTTGTACACAAAACCATTGACCCCTCATTTACTTTTTGATACTAAGTTTTCACATTATTAAATATTTTTTCAAACATAAAAAAGTTTATGTCTCTCACACATTAAATAATTAACTTACTGTTACATGCAAATTTACGAGTGGATGGACAAATAAATATTTATTATCACTAAACACATCAACTAGATGCACCACGAATAAATAATCCTTAGGAGGATTATTGCCAATTTTCTTGAGAACACTCTAACCTGAGGCGACACCCAATCTAACTCTCTTGGCTCAAGATAGGGGTTGGGGGGGTGGGGGAAGACCTACCTTAGGGGGAAGTCCTACCCTTATCCTCCACATTATTATCTTGAATCACATTGGGTGACAAATCTTTCTCTTTTATTGAAGGGGCATCTTGTTAAAGAGGGGGAACTACTTTTCACCTCCTTCTCATGCTCTTGATGTCCCAGCTTAACACCCATTGAATCACAATTCCTTGCAAAATGGTCAATTTTCTAGCATTAGAAGCACCTAAAAGGGGCATTCATAGTCCAACTCCTGATTCCAATCACCAAAAATTGAGGATAACTTAATGGTGTGTTTGATTGATTTACTTAAGTTCAGGCTAACATAGATTCTAACATAAGTTGCTGATTGTCTACTCCTTGAGGCACTAGAACAATAAACATATTCACCTAGGGAATTTCTAATTAACCAAAAAATCTCATTTGAACATATTTCTTATGGTAAATTGTATAATTTGATCCAAAGCAACACATCTTGAATCATCTCCATATACAGATCAAACCTTGGCATCTAAGGACAACTATATATATTGACACTACCCATGAACCAAGGGCCATCCTTAAGCACATTGTCCCACTCAAATTTTGATTGAAAAATGATTATCTAAAGAAACCCTAGCACCATAAAGCTAACTTTTTTGGGGAAAGACCCATCCATTTTTAACTTATCCATGTTTTGATCCTCTCCATGGACAACCAAATACCATTAAATTTTACAATTACCATATTCTTTTTTAGCTTCTCCACCTTTGAGTTGAGAAAATTGTCAAAATTTGGATATAAGGGATATCTTTCAAGATCTCCAAATGAGCATTGCCAATAGAGAATTGATTTGTTGAATTTCTACCATCCTTAGTCTCCTTTTCAATCTCCAACTCCTTGATTTACTTAACAAAAGAATATTTGAGGTTGTCTTTATTGAACTAAGTCCATCCTTTTTCCTCGCCTTTGCTTCTACCTTGCTAGCCTTACCAAAATTGCCAAATTCACCCTCACTCATTTTTGCCACCCAACTATCAATTTAATACAATTTAAAAATTATTTTATTTGAAGAGTTGTTTTATTTGGTAAAGTTATTTAAAAGTTATTTTATAATTATTTATTTTGATTACAATTATTTAATAGTTATAATTTTTTAAATATATACGATTTTGTTTTAAAATATACATCCATTATGATAATAACACATTCTTATCACATTATTTATAAATTAATTAATTTAAAAATATATACTAATATCTACAAATTAAACTATTTGAGAGATAATATATAATTACATAATTATTCAAAATTACATATAAAATAAAATAATTAAATAATATAACTAGAAAATAAAATAACTTTTAATTAAAAATTAAAATTACACATATTCAATTTATTAAATAAATAACTCAATTTTTATTTTTGGAGATACCAGGGGTCCCCTTTAGCTTAGAGCCAAGGATTGAGGGGTATCCATTTCAAAATCCATGGGGCATGATCTCTGACCTCATCCCTTTTGCGTCGGGGCTTTGCACTCAACAAGACTTGATCCCTGGTGGGCTCATTCGAACCTTTCAACTTCACCAGTAGACCAAGGGCCCATTGTCATGATCCGATTGTCGTTCACTCCTCGTTCACCTGTCCCCCCAATATCCGTTTACATTTTAGTCATTAAAATGTTGTAGTTATGCCAATAAAAAATTAGACATTACACCAGTATATGTTCACTACTTAGTCTGTAACCAACCAACAAAAAAAAACAAATTTAAACATATATTGGTACAATTATGTTTTCAACACAAGTCAACTTGCACAAAATAAAGTCATTTATGAATTAAAAAAGGTACACTGATGTTTACAATAACCACTCCATGCAAGTGGCTTAAAGCTTCTAGTGCATTGTATTTACATGTATACATAAACAGTTAATGGTGCACAATGTCACATAATTTAAAACATTATAAACAGTTAATGGTGCACATTCTGACATAATACAAAACATTGAACAACTTTATGAGCTATCAGTTGCACAATCACCCACACATCCCTTGACATCTTCATGCATTAACTCCATCTACTTCTGGTACCTGCATAAACAGTTAATGGTGTAAGGCTCCCTAATATACCAAAAAACATAGTATAATTCATATATCTGACTGAATTTAATAGAGCCACCTATTTTGACAATTAAACCAAATATAAAATTGATTTCCTAAAGGCCACGGAAAAACTCAGGCATAGATGGCCACTGCAAAATGAAATGACAGATTGTTTCCCACAAAAAATTCAAATTTGAAACTCACCCACCACAATTCAATGCATTCAATTTACCAATTCGAATGAAGTTTTAAGAGGGAATTTCCATGGTCATTTTCATTACGAATTCTCCCCTGCTTTCACTGAATATCCTTTGTAGACTTCAGAGCTTACTAAGGCAACTTCTGCACATTCCTCTTAAAAGGGAGCTTATTCAGGTCGGTACACCCAGAATAAGTAAATTCATGTTTTTATTTATCAGTATACTGGATTTACATTTATGTTGTCTGTTTCATTATTCAATATTCTCTTTTATATTTATGTACTCAGTGTTTACATTATTTTCAGCCTCTTTGTTTTACATTTATGTTGTCTGTTTCAATATTCATGGTTAATCTTTTCTATTTAAGTACTCACTGGTTACATTTGTTTCAATATTCAATATAATCTTTTCTATTTAAGTACTCACTGGTTACATTATTTTTCAGCCATATTGTTCTACATTTTTGTTGTTTGTTTCATTATTCAATATACTCTTTTATATTTATCAGGCATAATGTTTTATTTATTCAATATATTCAGTGTTTACATTATTATCAGGCTTAATGTTTACATTTATGTTGTCTGTTTCATTGTTCAATATAATCTTTTATATTTATGTACTCAATGTTTACATTAATTTCAGGCATACAAATAATTTTGCTTTCACTCAGCTATTCAACTTAGCATTATTTAATCATATCGTAGTTACATTATATTTATATTTATGTACTCAGTGTTTACATTATTTTCAAGCATACCAATAATTTTGCTTTCAGTCAGCTGTTCAACTTAGCATTATCCATTATTTAATCATATCGTAGTTACATTTTTTTCACCTGCATTCATCATAAATCAAAGATTATAATAGCAGCATTATACCATACATCAAATATAATAACATCAACATTACCCATTTTTTAATCATATCACAGTTATATTCTAAATCCGTCTTTAATAATGTGTAGGGTTTCATCATAGCAGATTGTATATATATATATATATATATAATCTGATAAGAATGTGTAGGGTTTCATCATAGCAGATTGTATATATATATATATATATAATAAGAATGTGTATGGTTTCATCATAGCAGATTGTATATATATATATATATATCTGATAAGAATGTGTAGGGTTTCATCATAGCAGATTGTATAGATATATATATATATAAATCTGGTAAGAATCTGGTGTTTGATTGCATTTTGGCATCTTTAAAAATCATTTTTGTGTATGGCATGAAGGGTTTGACTATAATCATTTATATTTACATGTGACTGCCAACTAGTAGAAAAATGATCCCTCGTGAATTATTTTGTCTTATTTTGTCATATTCTAATCAGACTGTAGACATACATACATACATATATACATACATATATATATATAGTCATATAGTCATGCCATGTACTATTTCCTCATATCAAGCCGTGTAGAGTTTACATGTGACCAGTACAAATTTGATCCACCTCTCTCACCTGCAAGATTGTTTGTTCAATAGTGGATTTTTGTTGGGTTCGATGGTGTTTGATTGCATTTTGGCATCTTTAAAAATCATTTTTGTGTATGGCAT